>JAVKPL010011056.1:0-92500 GCA_032173675.1 Gastrolobium villosum | reverse complement strand
TGGAATGAATGAGTTTAAGTACAATTAATCCAACTCTTCCTCGACACTTATCACATGATGTACAATGCTTTGGACCCAAGCTTGCCTAATCAGTTGGACACGTCTATTGCGGCCGCTTAATTTAAGAAAGCAAGTGAGATTGAGATTAACATTGGATTTTTACATATATTTTCTATTGGTATAGTTTTTTCCTGTACGTACGTTGTAATCAGTGATCTTTTTAGGAGAATCTTGACAATTCATCCTCATGTTTATTGTTCTGTTTTGTTTATTTGATCTGTTTTGATGATAGAGAAGTGAAGTCTTTATGTTGATTTATATCTCATCTCTCTTATATTTACGGGGGAGATATCTTAAAAATTAGTAAATCATTGTAACACTAATATAATAACACCATAGCTAAAGGGTGGGATGACTCATGAGTGGATAGTGATAATTAAGAGAGTTTAGAATACGTGTATCTTATTGATTTAATTCTATATTTATAAATAAGTTACTTGACAGAAATAAATTTTTGGGCCTCTTAGAAATATTGGGGATCCAGCTCTTAATTCATTGCTGTTGTATGATGATTAGTACATTTAAGAAATTTTTCCTTAATTCCCTCTTAGCTGTTAGCCCTTCTTGAACTTTCTGTAATATGAATTTTTATCAAGTCCGTAACACATATATTTATATAAGATAAAAAAAAGGCAAAAGCACCATATTGCTAATATTAAGCAAAAGTATTTCCTGTTCAAAGCATATGTGGAATGTTTTGCCAAACTAGAGCAGTCAGTCCCGTCACCTTACTTGACACATTCAGTCCCGTCAGTATTGTTGACAGGACCAATTTTGTGCCACGTGTCAAATGTTTGTTAAGTCTTGTCACAATAGCTGACGGGAATAAAAACGTCATTCATTCTTGTCAACATAGTTGACGGGACCAAAGAGAAAATATTTCATCACGTCACATCTAATCATTTCTATACTAATTCCTTAATTCGTAATTCAGTTTACCAAAAAAAAAAAAACATTTTCATAAATTATATTTTTTATTTAGTCTAAACACTAATTACAAGTACCAAGTGATTATTTCATTACTACTTAATTTTTTTAGTAATTGGTTTTCTATCCTAGGATTAATATTTAATTAAAATGATAATTATATACTAATTAAAATTGTCACATTATTATTTAATTACTACATTATTTTCTTTCATACGGCCTAAACTATAATTATTGCTTAATCATTTCTATACTAATTCAAAGTTTCATAATTCAATTTACCAAAACACAAAACAAAAAACACTATCATAAGTTATATTTATTATTTAGCCTAAATAATAAATTTAATTTAGGCCGTACGACAGAAAATAAGGAAGTAGTAAATAATAATGTGACAATTATAATTAGTGTGTAATTATTATTTTAATTAAATATTAACCCTAGGATAGAAAATGATTTACTAAACAAATTAATTAGTAATGAAATAATTACTTAGTACTTGCAATTAGTGTTTAGGCTAAATAGTAAATATAATTTGTTTTAGTAAACTGAATTATGAAATTTTGAATTAGTATAGAAATGATTAAATAGTAATTATGATTTAGGCCCTATGATAGAAAATAAGGAAGTAGTAATTAAATAATAATGTGATAATTATAATTAGGGTATAATTACTATTTTAATTAAATATTAACCCTATGATAGAAAATGATTTACTAAAATAATTAATTACTTGTATTTTTCCTTTCCTCCCATCAACTATGTTGACAAGAATGGATGATGTCGCATTAGCTTTTTTAGTCCCATCAACTATTGTGATAAGACTCAATGAACATTTGACAACAAGTCCCGTCAACAATATTGACGGGACTAAATGTGTCAAGTAAGATGACGGAATTGACTACTCTACTTTGGTAAAATATTCCACATGTGCTTTGAACAGGAGATATTTTTGTTCAATATTAACAATATGGTGCTTTTGCCTAAAAAAAGAGAGACTATTAACCGTCTCTTATTTTTCACCATTTTATATTATGAAAATAAATGCATAAGAAAGTATGAGCTTTATTGCATAATATATCACACACCTAAAATGTTTAAGGCATCCAATAAATATCAAACTCAATTTCTCGATGAATTTCACAAGAATAATTAATAATCAATAAGTATCAGTCGAATATAACAAGCATATCCCAAAAGAAATTCCTAGTCAGTGAAATGTTACTGTCCCACTTTCAATCCTCGACAATAAAGAAAATATATTTACTTTATTTTGAAGTCTTCCTGAGTAATGTGCACCAAGAGGCAAGTGTTAAAAGAATAAGAAAATAGTTTAAAATAAAAAACTTCTATAGTTATATTGTTAATATATGCATTATATTTTGTTAAAATATTTAATTATTATAATTATTCAATAACATTATAAAAGAACATTGCTCTTGTCTATATTTTTTTACTATATAAAATTTTAGATTATGAAAAAGAACCTCGCAAAGTCAAGAAAGACCATGAATAAAAATTTACTGGTGGATTACGTATCCCATTCATTGTGATTTAAGGACATAAGTATCACTGTGTAGTCAGGATTAGTCATCAAACATTTCATTGGCTGTTAGTTATATTTATTAGATTTTTAAGAAGAAAATCTTAGATACCCTCGAAGCAAGAGAAGCCTCGTAGTCAACATCATTTAATTTGTGCTACTTAGTTATCTGAACCATTGTTGTTTTTCATTTTAATTACATTTTTAATATTATAGTTTGAATAACATACATTAATTAATATAAAACAAGAGATTTATTTGATTCGGAGAGCACCTAAGAATCTCTCATACTTAAGACATTTATTATTTCATCAACTATATATGGTTGGCAATTAATCCTGATGTATTATAACAATTCTTACCAAAAAATTATTAAACGTATAACTTGCATCAAAATATAATAATGAAAATATGTACTAGTACTTTAGGCTATCATTGAAAACCTCTTGCACTAAAGTCACCAAATTATTACAACTTAGTAGCTTATGGAGTAGGTAGCGTGTCGGCAAAATGGTCCAAACTAAAACAAGACAACTATTTAGAAGAAGATCTTAGCTTCTGAATTTTAAAACCCCACCATCCCCTGCTTTCAAAGAATCAGATATGTGTTTGATCTCTGTGGACAAATAATAAGAGATGTGAGAGTATTGAAATAAATTTGTATACTGAATTAATTTAGAAGAGTATAATATATAAAGAAATATTAATAGGCTTAACTCATATTTAACCTAAATTCTAATGAAATAAGGAAATAGATCTTTATAAATAATAAAGATATTCTTTCTAACACTCTCCCTCAAGCTGGAGCGTATAGATCATAAAGAACAAGCTTGTACAAGAAATACTAAGAAACATAATATAAAAATAAATGAGTGAGGATTGTAACAACTTTACAACTCACTCTAAAGAAAAATAATAAATATAATAAACTAAAATAAAATATTATCTATATCTCGAATACATTCCTTCAAGATGGAGGGACACTTCATCCTGGGAAGAAAGAAAACCAAAACGAAGTTTCACGATATATAAGTCGGAGAAACCGGCAGCAAATCAACTGGAATGAAAATCAATTTAAAGAGTTGGAAAAAAAAAATCAACCTAGAGGGCTGGAAAAGATATTGTTCCAACTGGGATACAAGCCGACAGAGCCACTTTAACTGAAAAAATCCGCAGACCAGACAAAAACTGGGAAAGACATTAGCCAAAAGGGCTGGGAAAGATATTCTGCAACTGGGATACAAGCTGACGGAGCCACTTTAACTGGAAAAATCCGTGAACTAGGCAACAACGAAGATAAATGCTCTTCCGAAGAAGAAGAAAAATAGCCAGAAGAAACAAGATTCGGCCAAAGAAGAAAAGATGATACGGCCGAAAAGTTGTCGGACAAAATTTTGGTGGTGAACTGTAGCAGTGACCGGATGAACAAGGACGACAAGAACTGCTTCTGTCCGGTGCTCTAGATGTTTATGGTGGTTGGGTCTTCGATGAAAGACATGAACGAAAAGAAGAAATTAAGAGAAGTAGAGAGAGAAAGACAGAAAGGGAGCATACGGGAATGTCAATCCATTATTGTGGGTGATATCTCTTTACTATTATATTAAAATTATGAAAAAGAGTAACGAAAGGCGGACAAGGATTCCTCTTGTTATGCTCTAGATATCATGTAAAATAACAAGAGACGAGAGGACCATTGAAATAAATCTGTATATTGAATTGATTAAGGAGAATACAATATATAAAAAAATACTAATAGGTTTAACCCATACATAACTTAAATCCTAATCAAATAAGAAAATAGATATTTATAAATAATAAAAATATTTTAAAGATATTATTTTTAATAGGAATGATGAGGTCAACCTCACAACCCTCACTTAAAGGGTAAGAGCATGACCATGACAGCCTAGATCAGTGTCAATTTGAATCTTTTCTAAGCTAAAATACGAAGTGCTCTTCAAAAGACAGTGCAAGTTGATCATTATTAATAAGAATAATTAATGCATTTTCATAAGAAGTTGATGGTACTTTATAAGGTACACTTTGGATAATTTAAGGCAGCTCCTAAATTATGCATATTAAATATTAATATAATCACCCTCTCAAATCCGTGAGTTCAAGAGGAAGGTTTAGCGGGCGGCCACCTAATTAATGCTTCCTGTTTGAACACTTTATTCAACTTTTAATTAAACTAACAATAATCCACTTACTAATGAAAACAAAGATGCCCCGTTAATAAGACCAATTGGTAATGTCCGATTCTTTTCATCTAGTTCTTTTATTTGTTTGAAGGGTAAAGTGTGTGTCATTTTAAAGAATGTAAAGTTGTGTCATTTTAAAATAGAGAAAGAGATAGATAAAGAAGAGAGAGTTGACAAAAAAATAAAGATGTGACTCTCACCTCTTTATAAGAGTGAAAGGATATAAATTATGTCATTTAAAAGGATAAACATTTTTCACTCGTTTGAAAGCTGACAACTTGAAATATTCAAATTTAATGATTTTAAAAGCCTATAATCAATTATGAGTCAATAACAGGAAAATGCCTTAGGATTAGCCCTCTGAGATTTTTTTTATATGCTCTCGGATCATAATTCTATTTGGTGGTCATTTATCAAAAAAAAATATGTTTTTTATTTATATTCCTATTTTCTTTTTAAATTCTCTCAATCTTTTTTCCCTCCTATTTTTAGAAAGGAAACACAAACTCCGAATCACTAAAAATTAGCTCATGAAGCAGAACTATGATTGTGAACAATGACCCTGAAAAGTAATTAGTTGCTGAATCTCCTTGACTTGACCAAGTAATCCTATTCATGCCAGTGATGCAGGGTTCTTTCTTTTCATAATAAAATGTTACATAACCCGAATCATAGTATTTTATAATGTCTAAGCCATCATTGATCCAAACAAATACTCTATCCCATAAGGTACATAGAAACCATATCAAGACTCAGAATAAAGTTGCAATAGTGACTACAAGTCAACCAGACAATATCCCGCAATTCTGTCCTATGCTATCACTTAAAAAACCTTAAAAAATAAGATTAATACCATTCACATTCAAATTCATTATTGATAAGAAGTGTAGGTGTCTATCAAATTTTCTCATTTTTCATTAAACTTCTGTCTTGCAATTTTAACCCTTGTCACTCCCCCCAAAACATACTCCAACTAAAAAGGGCCGACCCAGTTCAAATACCCACTTCGTGAGTGTCTGGGAAAGGGAATACTGTATAAAGGAGCTAAAGATTACAGGTAAAACACACACAAAACTCTACTTATTTCAATCACACATGCACACACCCCGAAGGCAAAAGCCTCATACACACCACGGCAAGCAAGCTTACCGCTAAGCCAAGCCGGCCCTTCATACTCCAACTAAACTTCACTGTAAATTAGCATTACTAGACATGATACACTTTGTAATTTTCAGCATGACTAGATAAATGAACGTTTAACTCTTCAAAAATTACTGCAACTAGATTGAACTATTGATAGAAAATCATTATACAAGCTTGGCATAGATGTGCCTAATCCTACACTGATAAGCAACAAGAAAAATAAGGAACATGACTATTAAGAAAGTTATTACAATCCAATACAATTTCTTGAGGAAGTGATTCCACCATCCACGACAAGATTATGACCACTAACATATTTGGATTCATCACTAGCAAGATAAAGTGCAGCCTCAGCAATGTCTTTAGGCCTTAAATTTGTTCCTCTTAAGTTTGCAAGCCCTCTAACATATTCCTCCATTTTCTCTACATCCTCAGGGAAAGGACACCCAAAATTGATGCTCTCATCAACTTCTTCTTCATCACTTGTTCTCCATGCATTCACAAGCATGGATGTAGCAACCCCAAATGGAGAAATGCAATTGACCCTAATCCCATACCTTCCTAACTCACAAGCTGTGTTCTTTGTAAGTCCAACTATGGCATGCTTTGAAGCTGTATAAGCATGTGGTCCAAGCCCTCCCATGACTCCAGCTACACTAGATGTAGAGATAATGCACCCAACTCCTCTAGGAATCATTACCCTCGCTGCATGCTTGATCCCCAAAGCCATTCCTTTCACATTCACACTCATGACTCGGTCAAATTCATTAGGATCAAAGTTGACAATGCTCTTGTTCTTGGACTGGTTTCCAAGCACCCCAGCATTGTTGAAAATGATGTCAAGTTGTCCATAGTGAGAAACTGTTGAACTAACCAAATTCTCAACCTCGTTTTCCATGCTAACATCACAGTGGACATAGGTAGCTGAAGGAGATAGTGTCTCAGCAAGCATGGTTCCAGCTTCATCCTCAACATCAGCAATCACCACCTTTGCACCATGCTTGACAAAAACTCTCACAGTTGCTTCCCCAATGCCTCTAGCACCCCCAGTTACAATAGCAATTTTGCCTTCCAATCTGTAACAACATCAAACATGAGAACATAAAATAAAGGGCTGACCCAGTTCAAATACCCACTTCGTGAGTGTCTGGGGAAGGGAATACTCTAGGCAGTCTTTCCTCTGCTTTTTGCAGAGAGACTGATTCAAACCCGCGACCTGACACACCACGGCAAGCAAGCTTACCGCTGAGCCAAGCCGGCCCTTAAAACATGAGAACATAAAATAAGAAGAAGAAAAAAAATTCAATAATATGCTGAAGTTTGTTCTTTTTCAATGTTCATAATCAAGCAGGATTAGTGTTATGTATCTAAATGCTATAAAATGTACATTTTGGGCTGAACAAAATTGAAGATTTTGGAATAACCATTCATGGGGTGGAGGGTATATTTGTTTGTGTGGCCTTGAATGTACAGATTTTTTAATATGCTTCCCATTATTCATTGTCAATAAAAAAAATTGATTTGGAAAGTGTAAAGAGAAAGATAGAAACGAATATAAATTATAAAACTTCGATAATAGAAATTATAGTACCTTTTAGATGAAGCAGAAAAAGTGGTATCTGTAGCCTGCAGAGGAACCCCCTGAGCGTGTTTCTCAGACATTACAACCATGGTTGAAAGGGAGATAAGGAGAGAGAAAGACAGAGGAAGCAGAGAGGGTTGCCGATTCCCAAGTACGTGGGAGTTACAAAGAGCAAAACCGCTATATATACGGGTAATTGTACTCGTATGTGACATCAAATTTTTTATTATTTTTTTGAGTAAACACTTTTTTTTTTTTTTGTCAATATCCACGAAATACTTTTTAGTGTCTGGCAATAAAAAGGATCAAACTGTTCTTTAAAATGATGAAAAAAGGACCAAGGAATATTTATCACAATTGACAAAAGGACTAAAGTGACTCTTTTTTTTTCATAATTTTAGAGATAAATTTGATCCTTTTTTATTGCCAGAGACTAAAAAAGATTTCGTAGATATTATCAGGAATGTTTGCACTTAACTTGAAGTGGAGCCCAATAGAAGAGAAGATAAAAAAAAATAAAGAAACGACACAGGTATGATGTATGGACAAAAGATAAGAAATTTTTCCTATTACATAGACTAACATTGCCATACATATATATATATATATATATATATATATATAAAGAAACGACACAGTATATATATATATATATATATATATAATATTTCTACATGTTACTTCAGATAAAGTTATCTACAACTACCTCCAAAATTATTTCATTTTGATTAATAAATGGTGTTTCAATAATTTTAGGTAAATTAATGAAGGGTGTTTCAGTAAAATTGATATGTTACAAATAAAAACAAAATTACGAAAATATCATTCATTAACTCACTTAAAATTACAAAAAAGCCCTTCATATCAAAACAACATAGTTTGGGGTAGCTTAGATAATTTTATCTAAAGTGACTATAGAAATGTTTACCCCTATATATATATATATATATATATATATATATATATATATATATATATATATGGGTTCAAGATCATTTTACACCAGTGTAAGTTACACTCCTAATCTTGTGTGTAAGATTTCTAACTCTTACATCCCATTTATATCTAAGGGTTCAAATCTTTTAGTAACGTGAGCCATATATATATATATATTACTTCTCTCGTGTAGTAGGAGAAAAGATATCTTATGTTGAGAGATAAACAAATTGAGGTCCATCAAATTCTTTTTATTTTAAAAAAAAATGCACATCTTTTTATGTAAGTGTAATATGTGAGATGACTCTCATGCAACACAGTTACACAAGAGTATAATTTCCAAATTTTTTATTTTAAAAAAAGTGCACATCTTTTTATGTGAGGTAATATGAGAGATGACTCTCATGCAACATAAGAGTATAATTTCATATATATATATATATATATATATATATATATATATATATATATATGAGTCAGGATCCTTTGACACCAGCGTCAAATTTAAAATTTGACATCTCATCTGAGAGCCGTTAGATTAGAAAAAATCAACGGCTCTGATTTGTAAGCATGTGACACCATTGATCTTTTCTGATCTAACGGCTATCAGATGAGGTGTCAAATTTAACACTGATGTCAAAGGATCCTACCTATATATATATGTATGTATATATATATATATATACGGTCATGATCATTTTACACCAGTGTAAGTTACACTCTTAATCTTGTCCGTTGATCCCATTTGTATCTAAGGGCTCAAAATTTTTAGTAATGTGAGCCATTGGATATAGGTGAATCAATGGTCAAGATTGAGTGTAAGACTTCTAATTCTTACACCGGTGTAAAAATATCCTGCCCATATATATATATATATATATATATATATATATATATATATAAAGTGATTGTGTTATGTTATAGAGATTCGTTTTGCGTGCCAGAGTTTTTTTCTTTGATTGAAGTATGACTTGTCAGACTTAGTGTAGTTTGTAAGTTTGTGAACAAAAAAAATTATAAATATAACATATCCTTATATATATAGGAGGGGCATATTGAAAAACTTTATTTCTTACAAACTTTTATAAATTAGACTATATACTCTCGATAGTACACTCCTAACCGAGTCTACTCCCAGGAATTTATAGTGTAGTTTGTAAACAAATTATTTTTAAATATAACTCTCTTTAGAGTACATTCCTAACCGAGTCTATTCCCAGAAATTCATAGTGTAGTTTGTAAACAAAAGATTTGTAAATATAATCCTTATATATATATATATATATATATATATATATATATATATATATATATATATATATGGGTGTGTTGTATCCAAAGTTGTTTTTTCTTTTCTCTTGCTGATCAAAATAGTTGCCAAAGATAAAAACAATTACATTGATTATCATTTAAAGAATAGTTTGATGTCAGCAATAAATAAAGAATAAAAAATGTTTGATGACATTATATCTTTAAAATGCATTTACTCTTCTTTTTAATGATCTTAACTCTATTCACATAATTCAGACACTTTTTGTAGGCACATAAAGGGAAATAAAAATATCCCTAGAAGAGAAAATTAAACCCTGACCAGAAAAGGAGATTTGCACCATTTGTATCAAGTGGGGAAAAAAAACTAATCAAACTCTCTTTTCCTTGGTGAGATTTATTTCCAATCCTAGAGATACTCTTGTAAATATATACACGTGTTACATGAATTATATGTTAACGATTACAAAATATTACAAATAAAGTAAGTTTGCACATTCTCTTTCAATCAAAGAATAGGCCCCATGATTACTCAAACGCACTCAAAAGGTACAGGAACATTTTATGAGGCACACAAGAAAAAAAAAAAAAAACTTAATGAAATGCTTCTACTATATATTGCGCTTCTGGTCCCCAAATATAATGCTCATAGAAAACTGATAGATGAAGAAAGAAAGTAGATACATACAATTGAACCGGTCCTAGCCCAGCACTTATATTTTGCTTTGTTATTTAGTTATGCATTTCCTTCATCTTTGTAAAAGACCAACTTTGCACAAGATGTGACACGCTCACTTTCTTATTCTCCATGATTAAAATGTTTTTTGCTTCAACTCGGAACGTGTCCTAAATCCAATTTGAACTTTCGATCTAATCTACACACATCTTTGAAAGCAACAGGAAAAAGAATGTTTTCAAGTAAGGCTCATTGTTTTTTTTGTATAATGATCAGTGATATGAACATTCAAAACAACGCAAACAGATATTCTAAGAAAACAGCTTTTATGTGGCCAAATACATTTTTTAAGTACGTTTCTTGGATTCATTCATTGTGCTCGAAATCTTTCCATCACCGGCCATAGCTTTTGACATGTGTAGCATGCTTTTGAAATGCGGTTCATGCTTTTGAACTGTTCGTTTTGTTGGAGTATTGACCGGTTCATGATAATGTCTTGTATTTTAAATGGAAGCATGTAATCTCATGTTGTAGGAGATACTCTCTCATGTCATAGACCCAACATGTAGTGAGTCTCATCATGTGTTAAAAAATAAAAAATAAATAAATAAAAGACACATTTATCGATGTATCTCCAACATAAGGAAAATTCTCTCATATTACACGAGGGAATAATTTCCCATTTTAAATTTATTTAATTTAAATTGAGGGAAAAGTTCAAAAATTCATGGTTTGTTCCAGTAAAAAAGTAAGAAAAACATGTTAAAGGTAAGTGATTAAAAAAGAGAAATACAAAGGATAAGTGATAAAATATTAAATAATTGGAAGGTTTTTAAACTTTTTCCTTCTAACAATTAAGAAAAAAAAAAAAAATTTGAGGTGAGAAAATATATGGAACACAACAAGCTATGTGCTATATGACCATTGCAAATAAATGGTATTCTATTCAATATACACTATAATTTGTTGTCCAAGCAAAAACTTTTAATGCCTTGTTATGAGAAAAATTAGAATTGAGATTATCATCGTTATATATTTTTTGCACTCTTACGATTTATTTAATTAAGATTACATAGTTTGAAGTTCTTAATTTTTTTGTAAAATATTAAAAAATAAAGAAAACAAAAAAAAATATTATGATAATAATGTTTTATTTATTTAGCAACAATCTATATGTATAACAATGATGTATTCAAATATAATGATTGACAAATATAAAAGACGCATATAAACAATAAACATAAAAGACACATGTGGATGATATTTAATCGGAGCACCCTTTATTTGCAATGTATATATCATATTAGTTTGTTCAGTTTCATATTGTTCCTCACACCATGTTATTTTTTTTTAATTATTTTAATTGAAAAAAATTAAAAACCACTCAAAGATTTAATATTTTATTACTTATCCCCTTATTCTTTTCTTTTTTAATCGCTTATCCCTCTATATTTTTTTACTATTAACTAAGGCAAAACGAATAGATAAACTTAATATTTAACGATGTTAAAAATAGAGTTGGATGGAAAAAATTATAGGAAAAATAAATGATAAAAATAATACAAAGAGTTAAATGATTTCGGAACAAACCAAGGAGTAAACTTTTCCCTTAAATTTTTAATATTTCTCTTGTACAATCGACGTGTATTCATGCATAACATTCATTATTTTTAATGGAATATTTCACCTTCTCTTGCCTTTTTATTTTTTCTTTTTTTATCAATACAACTGTATATCTAGACTCCAATGCTGCCGAATAAAAGAAAAGTTATTTATTCATCCACTAATCGACCGTTTGGATGCAGAATTTTTATCAAAAAAAACCTCAAATAATATGTTTTTTAATCATAGTATCAATCTCATGCATTAAGTCACACACCCTACCTATGCGAAAATAGTCGCACATGTCTCTTATGTGGAACTGCATGCCACGCATCAAACAAAGGTAAGGTTAGGCTTTTATATTGAATAAAATATTAGTTACGGTTAAAACCCTAGCTAATTTCATAAGGCTATCCCGCACGCTTCTTATGCGGAACTATTATGAAATTATTTCGTGGCTAATTTTTTAAAAAATATGTATGGAAATGACTTGTGGTAGTCTCGTATAAAGGCGTGACTTATTGCATTAGATTGGTATTACATTTGAAAAACACACATTATTTGTGAATTTTTTAAAAAATACATCTAAATTGATTCATTTATCAATTGAAGTGGTATCGCACCATAACTTCTACCATATTGAGCTTCTATGGCTTATTGATAACGAGTAACTCAGTTCCAAATTGATTAGGAATAGAACAAGTAAGAATCCTATAAGCAAAAAATCCACAAACTTAAGGGTCTATTTGATTGTGTTCTGTTTTTTTTGTTCTTAAAACTATTTTATAAAATAGTTATGGAAACGGTTGTTTTCTATATTTTTTCTTTTTGAAAGTTAAAAACCAAAACAGAAAATAAAAACAACTCAGACATGTTCTCTAAATTTGATTCTAAAAACAAAAAAACAGTTATAGTTTTCAAAACATTTTTTACAAAATAGGTCTTACCAAACAATTTTTTTTGTTTTTTTGTTCTGAAAACTAAAAAACTGTTTTTCAAAATACATATCAAACAGAGCCTTAATGTCTTAATATTTTGACTTAAGATATTATGTCAAATCCTTTTATTGTTATTTTAGTTTTATACTTAGCTCAAATAACGTACATACAATGTTTTTTTTTTTTTTGAGACAAAGTTTACAATGAATGTTTTACAAGAAATATATACTAGCTATACATGAAAAAATTTACGATGCTTTTCTTGTATAGCTAGTATATATTTCTTGTAAAACATTCATTATATTTAGTACAATATTACACCTTTTCTGACCTTATTTAGTTTTACACTTTGGAAGACCTGAAAGTTACTATTATCAAGACAATGTTTTTCCAACATTAGAAAAAAAATTCTTCTTTTTTGCTTTAATTTTTATGCTCCTTATATCAATGAATTAATGGTATAAATTTTTAAAAATAACCAGAAAAAAAAAACATTTTACTGAGCCCAGCATGCATCATTGTAGCCCGTTTTGGGATCTAGTGACCAAAAATGCACCCAACTCTTACACTAAAGTATGGGCTTCACAAATGTTTCTGACGGGCTAAGAGTTAAAACTCAACAATTCACTTGAACCCTACCCAGCCCACAGTAAAGTCCACAAGTGAGTCAGGAGAGATGTATCATGTTTATTTTCTATACCTTATACTCATTCACTAGTGACCATATATATATATATATATATATATATATATATATATATATATATATTAGAAAATAAATAAGTAAAATGATGTAGTTTTGAAATGGTTGGAGATAAATTTATCTCAAATTGTCGGAGAAATTTTTTCACACATATATATATATGGGTTTACATTTCTGCAGTTGTTGTACGTGCAGCAATCAAATATTTGCCACATATATATTTGAAAGCATTAAATGCGGAGAATCATAACCATACAAATGATGAAAGCATTAAACGTGTGGGGAATCATACCCATACATCTGTCATTGTTGTACGTAAAGTGGCTACAGAAATAATTTTATCGTGTATATATATATATATATATATATATATATATATATATATGGCAAAGAAAAGGTCTTCCACACAAAGGAAAAAAAAAGGACTGGATGGATGATTTAATCAGTTTCTCTCTCTTTATGGGTTTCTCTCTCTGTGACATTTTTTTTTTCTGCCACAGATGCAGAAATGATATTGTATATATACTCTTTTAGGGTTTTCATTTTGTTCTCTAACATGACACAACAAAGTTTTCTACACACACAATATTTTGTGGGCCCATACTTTTAAAACAAAATAAATAAATAAAAATTAAGGCACGCAAAATGAATCTCTATAACATTACACAATCACTTTTCCTACAACATAACTCTTATAAAACCCATTCTTTTATTCTCTTTATTCCCATTTTATACATAGCAACAACATTTTTTAGCCTCACAGGAACCTTGATGCTTAAATTTACAGCTTTTATATATACAATGGAGCTATTAAATTCAAATATATTAAAAGAACATGTGTGTGTATATGAAAAAGAAGGGAACGAACCATCCAATTGTATTCTTCAATCAAATAATGCATCCAAAAATAAACTCTAAATAATTTTCTACTTATGTATTGTTAGATTTTGCGAGAGATTTTGGAACGAAAAGTAGTAGCAAAGATGAAATTAACGAGGGAATTTTCATAGCAATTCCATCGCTATACAGATTTTTTTCTAGTAGTGGATGGAGGAGATTACAGATTGACTAAATGCCTTTCAGGACTTCATTTTTAACAACAGATTTCTTGCATGATTCTTTAGTACATGCCTTTCTAGAATAGGTTATAATTTTGTCAATTGAACTAATTATTACAAGTAATTTTTTCATTTTTAAGAAGTTATTGAAGAGTGAAAACAAAGAAAGGATATTAAGTATAGTTAGTTAGGATTATTTATTCACCTTCTCATATTTTTATTATTATAAGGAATAATTCAGTGTCGATCATTTACTCTCTATATCGTAGTAGTTATAGTTAGTACTTAGTACAATGATATTAAGAGCGAAAATGAGGCTTTTTGACCCTTATGGCCCTTATTTAATAAATAATTACTAATTTGACCCTCATTTTAAACTAATACGAAAATTTAACCTCTTCCACAAACATAATACCAATCTGCCCCTGTTTGACCGTTGACCACACTTCCTACCCGGGTACACACTCACGTACCCGGGTAGAATTCTTCGTTTCTGGGCATATTTTGCATTACTTACCCGGGTACATAAGTGTGTACCCGGGTAAGTGGCGTATTTTAACTTGTAGTTCTCTGCTCAAACCCCAAGTTTTTACCTTAATCAACAAATTCTAAAATTCATGTGAGTTGCGTTGGGCTTACTATGGGTCTGCACATGTCACCTCATCTTCTTCCACCATCTTCCATAACCAATTTGGGGCTGAGGAAAACTAAATGGTTTTAGGTAAGAAACAACTGAAGTTAGTGCAGTCCAGAGGCTAAAAACTCCTAACTGTGGAATTCTAAGACACGAACGTAGTTCTAACTTCGCATACTTGTCTCGTATCTGTAACGCGGTCACTTACGAAGTTCCTTTTATTTTTGTGATATAACTATACTACATGTTATCTAAGGAAAAAAAGAAAAAAAAAATTGTTATGCTTTATGTTCAAAATAGGCGAGTTAGGTTCTAATGTCAACTTAACATTCAAAATATTTCCAGGACATCATGATACTCATGTTCTAACGTTTTGAGACTTGCAAAGTACAGTGTGGACAGTTTTACGCACTATTTGTTCACCAAGCTGTAAGCATTTAATCATTAATTCATGTTCAACAGTAATCATTCAAGAACATGACAGGGATCTTTAGAATTCATGAGTTTCACATAAACATACCTTTGTCCATAATTGCGGAAGAACTTTGATGGTAGAATCTTTTCTCTAAGCCTTAACCCTTTCACCGTTCTTGTATCTTCTTTGATAGGGATTTGATACAACCTTTCTGGGCAGACTCAGAAGGAACCTTTTTGTTTCTATCAGATACGCTTCATAGAAAACTGACCTTATATCTTTTATGTAACTGCACCTATCAGCAGTTACACTTTAAGTAACTTCCCTTTAATAGCCAAAATTACCATAATGCCCTTTTTATTAATTAAACCAACTGACACATAATATAACACATGAGAGAAATAATTTTACATTCTCCCACTTGGCTCATGTCATGAGGTGTCCCTTCATGATTTAATCAACATTCATTATAATGCGCATTTACTAGGCTAAAGGTTCTATACATTGACCTCATCATAATTCATTATTAGAAATAAAATCAACAAGAGTCATGGCGGTTGTATGCTATCAAGTCGGCATAGTCCCTTCCATGTACCACTATATTGACTCTTCTTCCTAACATGATACTTTAATAGGAAGTATACATTATGTCCAACAATAATGTCTTCATAATGGACCATAAATATTTTCAATATCATCACATATACTTGCATGCATTCATAAATTGAAAATAAGACAATAACAGAAACATATATTCATCAATGAGCTCAGAGTGTCAATACTTAATACATAACAATAATTGTCATCATTCATTAGCTGACATAATGCCCATTCTACATACATGACCAGTAAATGTCTTGGGCGGTAATCCCTTCGTCAAGGGATCAGCTATCATAAGATCGGTGCTAATATGCTCTATAGACACTCTTTGTTTCTGAACCTCTTCTTTAACGGCAAAGTACTTTAATTCCATATGTTTAGCACCTTTGGAATACTTGTCGTTTTTAGAAAAGAAGACTGCTGCGGAATTATCACAATAAATTTTCAGCGGCTTTTCAATATTGTCGACCAATTCAAGCCCTGAAATAAAGTTCCGTAGCCATTTAGCCTGAATCGTGGCTTCAAAGCATGCCACAAATTCAGCTTCCATAGTGGACGCAGCTATTACAGTCTGCTTCGCACTTTTCCATGATATAGCTCCTTCAGCTAAAAGATACAGGTAACCACATGTAGACTTTCTTGTGTCTACGCATCCTGCAAAATCTGAATCTGTGTATCCAATCACTTCAAGGTTGTTAGACCTTCTATAAGTAAGCATGTGACCTTTAGTTCCTTGCAAATATCTCAGAACTTTCTTTGCAGCTTTCCAATGATCCATACCGGGATTACTTTGGTATCTACCCAACATCCCAACTGCAAAGCTAATATCTGGTCTCGTACAAGTCTGAGCATACATTAAACTCCCAACTAATGATGCATACGGAATTGCATCCATTTCTTTTCGTTCCAATTCACTTTTAGGACATTGCATGAGACTAAATTTATCTCCTTTCTGAATTGGAACTGGAGATGATGAGCAGTTTTCCATTCTGAATCTCTCTAGAACTCTATTAATATATGCTTTCTGAGACAAACCTAACAGTCCTTGTGATCTATCACGGAATATTTCTATTCCTATCACATAAGTTGCCTCACCCATATCTTTCATTTCAAAGTTACTAGAGAGAAACTTCTTAGTCTCATTTAAAAGACCAAGATCATTAGTTGCCAGCAAAATATCATCAACATACAGAATCAATAATATAAACTTGCTCCCACTGATCTTCAGATATATACATCGATCAACGATGTTTTCTTTAAATCCAAAGGAAACAACAGTATCATTAAACTTAAGGTACCATTGCCGTGAAGCTTGTTTAAGTCCGTATATTGACTTCTTAAGTTTGCACACCATGTGCTCTTTACCCTTTTCTATGAACCCCATTGGTTGGTCCATGTACACATCTTCATCTAAATTTCCATTTAGAAAGGCAGTTTTCACATCCATTTGGTGTAACTCTAGATCATAATGAGCCACCAATGCCATAATAATTCTTAAAGAATCCTTCTTTGAAACTGGTGAAAAAGTTTCTTTATAGTCAATGCCATCTTTCTGAGTGAATCCCTTTGCAACAAGTCTGGCCTTGTAACGTTCTAAGTTACCATGAGAGTCACGTTTGGTCTTAAAGACCCATTTACAACCAACTCTCTTGCACCCTTCTGGTAACTCAACAAGATCCCAAACCTTATTCTGTTCCATAGATTTCAACTCATCTTTCATAGCATCTAACCACTTATCACCTTTTTCACCATTCATGGCTTGTGAAAACGTTACTGGATCATCCTGAATACCCATGTCAAATTCAGACTCTTGTAGATATACCACATAATCATTAGAAATAGCAGGTCTCTTTTCTCTTTGAGATTTTCTTAATGCTATCTGTTGTGGTTCTTCTACTATGGGTTCATTTGGTTCATTAACAATGATTTCTTCATGAGTAGTGGGATCATTAACTTGTCCTTCATTATTATTGATTGGTTCAATAGCATAAGGAACAACAACTTTACTAGAGCTACAAGTCAATGGAACTTGTATTCTCACTTCATGAATATCCACTTTACGTGGTGTTTCACTCCCACTAACTTCACCATTCTCAATGAACCTTGCATTTCCAGATTCAATAATCCTTGTAGTATGATAAGGACAGTAAAATCTATACCCTTTCGATTTTTCTGGATAACCAATGAAATAACCACTGATTGTCCTTGCATCCAGTTTCTTTTCTTGCGGATTGTAATATCTAATTTCTGCCTGACAACCCCAAACATGCAGGTGTCTTATACTAGGTTTCCTTCCAGTCCAAAGTTCAAAAGGAGTCTTTGGAACTGACTTACTAGGAACCCTATTCAATACATACATGGCAGTTTTTAGAGCATAAGTCCACAATGAAACGGGTAAAGAAGAATTACTTAACATACTCCTAACCATATCCAGTAAGGTCCTATTACGCCTTTCAGATACACCATTCTGTTGCGGTGTACCGGGCATTGTGTATTGAGCACAAATACCACGCTTTTCCAGAAATTTAGCAAATGGGCCCGGATGTTGTCCACTTTCATCATACCTTCCATAATATTCACCACCCCTATCAGACCTGACAATCTTCACCTTTCTGTCTAATTGCCTTTCGACTTCATTAATATAAATCTCCAAAGCATTTGCAGCTTGAGACTTATCATGCAGCAAATAGACATAACCATAACGTGAATAATCATCAATGAAAGTGATAAAATATTTTTCTTTATTGAAGGCATTAACATCAAACGGACCACATACATCAGTGTGTATAATTTCAAGAAGCTGAGTGCTCCTTGTGGCTCCTTTCTTTGTGTGTTTTGTTTGTTTTCCTTTAATACAATCCACACAAACATTTAAATCAGTAAAGTCTAAATCCGGAAGGATTTCATTATTTACCAATCTTTTCATCCTTTCTTTGGAAATATGTCCCAAACGTTTGTGCCACAAGTAAGCGGAACACTCATTAATTAAGGTACGTTTAGTACCAACATTATGATGCAGGGTCATAAG
This sequence comes from Gastrolobium villosum, assembly GCA_032173675.1. Lineage (NCBI taxonomy): Eukaryota > Viridiplantae > Streptophyta > Magnoliopsida > Fabales > Fabaceae > Gastrolobium > Gastrolobium villosum. The sequence goes on along the minus strand of JAVKPL010011056.1, from coordinate 73,185 downwards.
TGTTTCAGCATACAGATTATCAAGACATAATTTATATAATCCATCACATAAAGTACCATTACCAATCAAATGATTGTGCTTGTACAAACTGAAACTACCACTACCAAATTTAAAAGAGTATCCAGCAACATCAAGTTTGGAAATTGAAACTAAATTTCTAGATATACTAGGTACATAAAGAGTTTCACATAAATCCAAATGATATCCACTGTCGAGAATTAAACGGTAAGTCCCAACAGCTTCCACCGGAACTTTCACTCTATTGCCCATAAAGACAAACTTTTCATTTGGTCTTGTGGTTTGGGTCATAAGGAATCCCTGCATTGTATTAGAAACATGAGTAGTACAACCAGAATCAATCCACCAAGTATTATAAGGAACTTCAGCCAGGTTTGATTCATAACATACATAAGCACTAGGCTTACCTTTCTTTTCGAACCAAGCCTTACGTTTCAGGCAATCCCTTTTGAAATGCCCTTCCTTTTTACAGAAATGACACCTCATCTTTGCATTACTTTCCTTTTTGTGGATTTTAGAAGAAGAGGCCTCATCAACTTTAAGGGGTCCTCCTCCTCCTCCTTTCTTCTCATGCTTCTTACCTTTATTCTTTTCAGCTCCTTGATGCTTTACATAATTGATGGAATGAGCTCCCTGATTCTTAAGTCTGGTTTCCTCCTGAACTAACATACTGTGCAATTCATGCACATTCCATTTATCTTTCATGGTGTTATAGTTCATTTGGAAAGGACCATACTCAGACGGTAATGAGTTCAATACGAACTGCACCAGGAAGTTCTCATCCACATCCATTCCCAATGCTTTTAATTTTGCCGCAATACTTGTCATTTCAATAACATGCTCATGCATAGTACGCGAACCATCAAACTTCATGGTGGTCAGTGTACTCATAAGTGTCCCAGCAAGAGACTTATCAGCAGTTTGGGAGCGCTCTTCCACAAGTTTCATCATTTCAATGGCACTTTCAGTTTGTGGAAGAGCTGACTTAATGTTGCTTGCTATGCTCATTTTCATGTACATCAAACTTAATCTGTTGGATCTTTCCCAGTTCTTAAAATGGTTCCTTTCATCCTCAGTGCTTTCAGGAGTGATAGCACCAGGTTCCTCTTCTCTAAGAGCCAAATCCATATCCATTACCCCAAGGTAAAATTGGATTTGCTCTTTCCATTCAGAGAAGTTCAGCCCATTAAAAACTGCAACAGTTGAGAACATGGAATGTGTGGCAACAGGTACTGCAAGGAATAATATTTAAAACATTAATGCTTTGAGTCATACATGTCACATACTAACATACTTCACAGATTCAAACATACTAACTTCAATGCATATCAATGTTCACCTTTGGGGATCCATTAACATACAACATTAACTGTAATGATGCTATATAAATTTCACATAATTTGGCACTGCTGCATACCCCTCTCATAAATATTTGTCATCTTTGGATGTCCAAATATGAGGAAATATGCCAACAATACCAACATCCATGTTCATTTTATAAAACAAATAACCAACCTTTGGGTTGATCCCCAATTGTTCTATAATAATGAACTTCAATATACCACAACCAGAAAATTATATCATACTATTCATAGCATCACAGTCATGGTAATTGAAATAAAATTCATAATATTTGAAATTAAAATAACTCTTCAAGATTTGGCCACTTTGGTGACTAACAAATCTATCATAATTAATTTCAAAACTTTAATATTTCATAAACAATAATAGGATTAAATTTTCACATTCAATATTAATCCAACCACGTCAAAATAATATACCGATCAAAAATGTCGTAACAGTATAAAAAAAAGAATTCAATTTCTTTGTCCATAACGAACACAGTACGAACACGGTGCATAAATCTCTGAAAACGTGAACAATGCATCGAATGCGTTTCCTTTCTCCATTCAATGTTTTGTCCTTTCTCCATTAAAAAGCCAATTCAAAATCTTCTTCAAATTGAATGCTTTTCAATTCCAAAATGGCAATTCAACATATCCTTTCTCTTATGTCAATTAAAAATGCTTCAGTGAAGGACACGAAAACCAAAAGGCAAAATTTCTTCATGATCACTGTTAGTTGACTTGAAGTGCTTTATCATAATCGCTAAAAAAAAAAAAATTTTCTTTCGAGAATTGCTTTAATAATTTTATTTTCAAAACCCTAACTTTTCATGAACCAGAAATTTATTCCTAATAATTTATGGAAAAACACAAATTCTTAAACATGGCTCTGATACCACATGTAAGCATTTAATCATTAATTCATGTTCAACAGTAATCATTCAAGAACATGACAGGGATCTTTAGAATTCATGAGTTTCACATAAACATACCTTTGTCCATAATTGCGGAAGAACTTTGATGGTAGAATCTTTTCTCTAAGCCTTAACCCTTTCACCGTTCTTGTATCTTCTTTGATAGGGATTTGATACAACCTTTCTGGGCAGACTCAGAAGGAACCTTTTTGTTTCTATCAGATACGCTTCATAGAAAACTGACCTTATATCTTTTATGTAACTGCACCTATCAGCAGTTACACTTTAAGTAACTTCCCTTTAATAGCCAAAATTACCATAATGCCCTTTTCATTAATTAAACCAACTGACACATAATATAACACATGAGACAAATAATTTTACACAAGCTCCCCAATTATGATTCTCACAATTGCTCTCAAGATGCGAATTTAGAACTATAGATCATAAGAATGCGAAGTTAGAACTACGTGTGTCTTAGAATTCCACAGTTAGGAGTTTTTAGCCTCTGGAGTGCACTAACTTCAGTTGTTTCTTACCTAAAACCATTTAGTTTTCCTCAGCTCCAAATTGGTTATGGAAGATGGTGGAAGAAGATGAGGTGACATGTGCAGACCCATAGTAAGCCCAACGCAACTCACATGAATTTTAGAATTTGTTGATTAAGGTAAAAACTTGGGGTTTGAGCAGAGAACTACAAGTTAAAATACGCCACCTACCCGGGTACACACTTATGTACCCGGGTAAGTAATGCAAAATATGCCCAGAAACGAAGAACTCTACCCGGGTACACACCTATCTATCCGGGTAGGTAAGAAATTTCAAAAAATACTCGGGTACGTGAGTGTGTACCCGGGTAGGAAGTGTGGTCAACGGTCAAACAGGGGCAGATTGGTGTTATGTTTGTGGGAGAGGTTAAATTTTCGTATTAGTTTAAAATGAGGGTCAAATTAGTAATTATTTATTAAATAAGGGCCATAAGGGTCAAAAAGCCGCGAAAATGAGGTTCGAGTGTTTACTTTAAATATCAAATTCATCAGCTAGAACTTGTTTTTTCTTGCTTCCAATTTTAAACATACTTAATCTGTTTTTGGTTTTTGGCAATTCAATTATGGTTGATCACCTTCAAAAGGCTCATTTCTAACCATCATTCATAATTTTAGCTACGCATCTCCTACATATATACTCGCTAGTTTGATGTCTCTCACGTAATAACTATTTTTGTTGATAATTTTCCTAAGTGATAACTTTTAAGGGCCGTTTGGTACACAGATTATCTTTGCGTACCCGGGAAATGACTCAAACAAGGAATGCCCGAGTGTAGAAAAAGATAACTTGAACAATGTCATATTATTATCCCAAAAGATTACATTATTTGGTAAATGCTTATGAACGTTTTTCAAATCTAATACACCCTTTTATATAAAAGTATTTTAAATTTGAAATGTAGACAATATGTAGACCGGCCACCTTACTTTGTGTTGTTTAAAATTCAACTACTTTTTAAAAGAGTAGAAATAGTGAAAATAAAATCTTCACCGCTTGATTATAGAAAATTTGATATCATATCAACTATTAACTCTCCCAATATTTTTTCACTTAAAGAGTTTAAATTGTTCTGTATATCATACAAATTTTTTATTTACAAACTACACTATATATTATGAGTAGTATATTGCAGCACATAATATATTATCTCTAGTACATAGTGTAGTTTGTAAATAAAAAATTTATAAATATAACTCTTCTCATGAATATATATATATATATATATATATATATGAATCATTTCACAACGAGATAAGTTATACACTTATACTCTTAATCTTGATTGTTAATTTTATTTATATCAAACTGATTTATTATATATTTAAATTGTTATATACAAGTAAATTAATGACAACATTTCTTATTCTTATATCCGTATAATAACAATATCGTATATATGGGAAAAACATTTCTCAAGCAGCTTGAGATAAGTTTATCTGTGGCTACCCCAAAATTACGTCGTTTTATTTATTTCCTTATATTAATTGATTTACCTTTGAATCGTTATGATTCCTTTTTCTCTCTCTTCCTTTATCACCATTGATTCATCTTTTGTATGGTTATGATTTAGTAGTAGAAGATAAAATTATTTCAAGCAACTTGAGAAACGATAAGCCATATATATATATATGGGATGAGTTATTCTACCTACCATTTTTTCTACTACCTTTGCTTACCACTCTAAAACACCATTAGATCAGAATCTTAATTAACATTTATCTCTTTCTTTCTTCTTGAGATTATAATCTGACGGTATTGAAGAATAGTAAGTAGAAAAAATGATGGGTAGAATAACTTATCCCTATATATATGGGTAGAATAACTTATCCCTATATATATGGGTAGAATAACTTATCCCTTATATATATATATATATATATATAGGGTAAACATTTCTCAAGCAGCTTGAGATTCTAGATTATAATCTGACGGTATTGAATTAATGAAGGATATTTATATGATATAAAAATAATTAAAATTACAAAAATACCCTTCATTAATTCACCTAAAATTACATAAACACCCTTCATTAATCAAAACGACGTAGTTTTGGTAGAATAATTTATCCCCCTATATATATATATATATATATATGCGCGCGCGTGCGCGTGTGTGACATGTACCAAGAGCAGTTTATTTGGTGGTCCAAAAACGCCAATCCGAGACCTCGGCAGGTGAAAAAAACCATATTGAAGATCACCAACCGAAGATATTTGATACAGCAGGGAAAGGTAATGGCAGTTGCTCTATACCCGAATCCACTAATAAAGTTGCAATCAGGAATCAAATAAACTTACCAGAAACAGAGACTTAGCTTGACAAGAAAAAAAGATCGTAAGTGTTTAAACCAGTACCAATGGAATTCCACCACCACATATATATAATTAAGGGTTTATCATATATCATCTAACATGACCACAAAATTTTTTCCACACTCACATTTTATGAGGCACGCAGCAAAAAAAATTCTGGCATGCAAAATGAATTTCTATAACATAACAGAATCACTTTTCCTATAAGATAAGTATTATAAAACCCTATAATTAATCAACCAACATGTTGCTGCCTATACAGTGACTACACTGTTTGTTGAAGGCAATATTGATTTTTGTTGGGAATTGAAAAAGTTTCTCAATTGCTTACCACCACTTCCGAAAGCAATTCCCAAAACTTTAAAGCAAAGTTTACATCATTGTATGCACTTCTATATATACACATGCTTATAAAGCCGTCCGTCCATAAGACCATCATTACATTTTTCATTTTCTAGAAAAACGATAAGGATAAGTTATCTGTATGTTTTTAAGTCCGATTAAAATCCGCTACGTTAACATATATTATATATGCTATTAGCTACTTGCTGAATAATTAATCAATGTATTTATTCAAGATATATATTGGGTGGTCCCATTAATGCTATATCTTCTTCTTCTGTTTGAGTTTATTACTTATATATAGAGACGAAAATTATTTTTATAATCTTTTTCGTTTATTTTTTTCAATTAAATTTTAAACTTATTAATTTAATGGTTATAATTATTGAGTTATATTTATTAGTTAATTATTAATTTCTAAGGAATTATAATCTTTATAATGATGAAAATGATTAATATTTGATTGCAAGAGATTATAAGTAAAAAAAAAGTTATAAATATATTATCCATTATATATATATATATATATATATAGAGAGAGAGAGAGGGAGGGGGTGTTCACGGTCTGGATTGGATCGGTTTTGGAAGTAAAAATTATTCGATCCAATTCCTTCGGTTTGATTATGTAATCATCCATTTGGTTTGTATTTTTTTAAATCCGATTAGATCCGATCCAATTTTTTTTGGTTTGGATTGGATCGGTTTTCGATTTTTTGAAAATCCTAAAATTTGTTTCATGATTATTGTGCAAATAACATCTTTTGTATATATTGCTTTATAATTTTATTTTTTTTAAAATACAAAAGTATTAATAAACGATAATATAATTTTTATTTTTAAAAATGAGATATGAACCTCTACATAGATAAAATTTTGTTGATAAGATGTGACTAGATTTTTTTTTTGGTTTAGTTGATGAGTTAATGGATATTGGATTTAGGAATTTTTTGGCTATGATTGGGGAAAGACCCAAGTAGGTAGAGGAAAATTAATATATTGGATCGGTTTTCATTTACTGATCCAATCCATTTAAAATTTACGATTTTTTTCGGTTTTCGGTTTTTCAGTTTTCAGTTTATTCGGTTTTTTGGTTCGGTTACCGCGGTTTGAATCAGTTTGGTTCGGTTGATGAACACCCCTAGTGTTCGCGGTCTAGATTGGATCGATCTTGGAAGCAAAAATCATCCGATCCAATCCCTTCGGTTTGATCATGTAATCATCCGTTCGGTTTGGATTTTTTTTCAAATCCGATCCGATCCAATCCAATTTTTTTCGGTTTGGATTGGATTGGTTTTCGATTTTTTGAAAATCCTAAAACTTGTTTCATGATTATTGTGCAAATAACATTTTTTGTATATATTGGCTATGTAATTTTTTTTTAATACAAAAGTATTAGGAAACGATATAATATATATAAATTTTTTTACATTGAGAATGAAGTTCTACATAGATGAAATTTTATTGATGAAATGTGACTAAACTTTTTCTTGGGTTTAGTTGATGGGTTAATGGGTCTTGGGTTTAGAAATTTTTGGGCTATGATCGGGGAAATGCCCAAGCAGGTAGAGGGAAACTAATATATTGGATCGGTTTGGATTGGATCGGTTTTCATCAATCAATCTGAAATCCAATCCAATCCAATTAAAATTTGCGGGTTTTTTTTCGGTTTTCATTTTTTCGGTTTTCAGTTTAATCGGTTATCGAATTTTCGGTTCGGTCACCGCGATTTGAATCGGTTTGGATTGGTTGATGAACACCCCTAGGGAGAGAGGGAGGGGGTGGGGGGACAGATCTTCTTAAACCGGTATAAAAATAATAAATCTTACACCAAATCTTAACTGTTGATTTTCATACATTTAACGATTATAGTTTATTGAAAATTAATATTTAATTAATAAAAATAACTCAATCAATTACAATCGTTTTATTAATGGAACTTAACAGTTAAGATTCAATGTAAGACTTATTAATCTTACAGTAAGTTAATCTTATCATATATATATATATATATACTTTAATATCTTAATATATTAGAGCAGTTGGATATGATGAAATCAACCCTTAAAATTAAAGTATAACTTACACTAACATAAAATTATATATATATGATTATTTGACACTGATATCAAATAAAATGTTTCACATCTCATTTAAGGGTCATTAGATCAAGACAGATCGACAGTGTCACATGATTATAAATCAGAGTCGTGAGATCAAGACAAGATCAACGACTTTTAGAGGAGATATCAAATGATCATGTCCATATATATATATATATATATATATATATATATATATATATATATATATATTTAATATTTCTCTTACGTTTGGAGACAATTTTATTTCCTACGTGCATATAGAAATGAGTGGAGCTTTGTAAGACAAAGAGAATGAAAAATAGGGAAAAAAAATAGGTCTCATCAACTTTAAACCCAACATTGAAAACAGTTTGAAACAATTTTATTTCCTGAGTATATATAGAAGTGAGTGGAGCTTTGTGAAAAAAAGAGGAAAAAAATAGAAAAAAATAGGTCTCATCAACTTTAAACTCAATATTGAAATATTTAAGTAGGATGGAGTCACATATTAATTGATAATCAGTTAATTGAAGACGATGTAAATATTAGGATACATAATCTCACTGCTTTAAAGTGTTGGGTTAAGACTCACTTAATACAGTTTATGTAACTTAATCCGTTAGTGATAGTCCCTTAATGTGCACATTATACCAAAGGAAGTAATTAATGGTTTGTTATTATTGTTTTTAGTTATAACTTATAACTGCATATATAAGCAATTTAATTTGTGTGATGGAGAATTTGGGGTGGAAAAAGAGCAAGGATGTTGAAAGGGGAAGGTGGCAAAAAGGCAGGTCCACGGTGCACTCATGGTGTTGGAAAGCGCTTCTTAATTTCAATTTTCATGTACCTAACAAAACCGAACCTTTTGTTCCTTTCTTTGTGATTTTCGAAAATTCAATGAGAATCAAAGAATCTTTAAAAGGCGTGCGAATATTTTCCCAGAAAATGCAAGGGAAAGAAGCTTCTTCGTTAGTCTACTTGAGGATCAACTACATCCAAAACAAAAGCATCATTGTAAATTATGATCACGTACAGTATTGTACTCATTTTTGATACTTATTTATGATTAAGTTTCTTTTGATGTAGATAAATATATATTTTTTTCTTAAAATATTATCATCACGTCAACTAATGGAGTCGGGGTAGCATTCATGTTCTGCGATCCTGAAGAGAAAAGTGTTTACTTGATTTCTACAACTAATAAATTAACAATATTACTTATAATAAGGGTAAAATATTTAATGGACACTGATAATTGATATCCATCAATCAACGATTATCATTTATTGTGAATTAATAATTAATGACGGAAACCAACGATACTTTTTTTAAAAGGTTGTAAATCTTCCTCAATTAACAATATTACTTATAAGGATAAAATATTTAATGAATACTAATAATTGATATCCATAAGTACCTGACCATGTCAACATTTTAATCTTCTGAGTACTTTACTTCCATAAATATTTGTTTGTCAAAAAATAAAATCTTAATTTTTACTTTTGGTAAGTAAAAAAATATCTCAATTCTGTGTACATAGTTGATAGTTAGGGTAAAGTGTGTGTCATTTAAAATGATGTAAGGTTGTGTCATTTTAAGAGAGAGAAAGAGATAGAGAAAGGAGGAGAGAGTTGACAAAAAAATAAAGGTGTTGGTCCCACCTTTTTGTGTGAGTGAAAGAATATAAGTTGTGTCAATTAAAATGATAAACATTTTTCCCTAATAGTTATGTAGCATCATTATATATCCAATGCATCAGAAATAATATAAGCACAGGAGAAGTAGTTAACAAAGAATTTAATGTTTATATACTATATATTACTATAAAATACTTTTACATTACTAGCTATATGATCTTATGCTAACAATCTATTTATTGAATTCATTTATTGATAACTTAATCAGATATTATGCTTACTAAATAATGTGATGATATATTATTAAATATAAGCATTTTTTTTTTCAAAAAACTACACCAAATTAAATTCATTCACAAAACTCCATATATAAAAAGAGACTAGGAAAAAAAAAGTTAAGGCATTGTCTCTGCATATGAGTATACATGGCAAATAAAATTATCATAGAAAAAAAAAGAGTGATATAATTTTTTTTATGTCATTGCTTTTTGCATGTATCATAGAAAAAATTAAGAATAAACTCAAACAACTTTTTTTGTTCTATCTTCTTTTTTTTTTTTCCTTTTTTTTTTTATCTACATACATCTTCAATTGACCAGGTTTCTTACACAAAGTAATGATAAATTTAAGTGCATGTATATAAAGCGAGTTAATGAAAACTAATTACATTTCACTTCAATCATATATAGAAGACTTAGCTAAAGTAACATCATATATTTTTGAAATCTGGTTACTCTCAATATCAAATTCTTAACATTGTTTATTGTTCATAATTATTTTCTCATGATAATTATTAAGTTCAATATATATAATTATATATATATATATATATATATATATAATTTTGTGTGATAATAATTAATAACACAAGAAGTGATTTCCATCATTCTATCGAAGACTCTGGTGTGTGGGTTCCACACGGGCGCCGAATACCCATGTCTGATCAAACGACATTTTCAAAAGCTCTTCCTTAACAAACGCGTCTCTTTCAGTAATCATAGTTATTAAATCTGTGATTTGTGAAGGTAATGCCTACATTATAATTTTATTTTCTTTTTATTTTAAGTATGTGAGGGAGACATGTAGTTAAATATCAAACATTAATTATTTAAGGTAATAGTGATTTGTTAAAAATAGAAATCTTCATAATTTATTTACCCATAAAATTTCAAAAATAACAGGACATATAATTCAAATTTATTTAATAGTTACTGTGTCTTTTTGAAATATTAAATTTTATTTATAATTTTTTTATTGTTATGATTTACTTTTATCTTATTTTTGTTGGCAATCAAATTGTTGTAAATTATTTACATTGAAATTTCAATTGATGTAATTTATCCCTTCAATTATCTATTTTTAATAATCAAGTTTAGTTTGCATCTAATATACATTTTGAAGCTCACTCTCAAATGTATTTCGAGAATTTTGCGTCCAATTACTAACACGTTTTAGAAATTTGAATAATATCTTCTTAGTTGGGAACATGACAAGGTGAGGTCTAGAATAATAAATTACAGGATGTTTGGTACAGGAGAAATTTTTATTTATCCGGAAATCTCAATTTTCAAAAATATAATTTTTACATCCAGTTTATGATAATATCCGAAAATTTAAAATTTAGAAAAATTCAATTTCCTGAGAATCCCGAAGAACCACGCATACCAAACGGCCCATAGTGTCGATCAGCTATACCCGAACATTGTCTTCTTTTGCTATTCACACACCAAGTCTTGGATCCGATGGGAAAAAAAAGAAAGATTATATATAGGGAAAAACATTTATATATATATATAAGTTTATCTCCAGCTAGTTTCAAAATTACATCATTTTGATTAATGAAGGATGTTTATGTAATTCTAGAAGAATTAATGAAGGGTGTTATTGTAATTTTATTTATTTTTATATCATATACATTTTACTGAAACACCCTTCATTAATTCACCTAAAATTACATAAATACCCTTCATTAATCAAAACGACGTAGTTTTGGGGCTAGTTAGAGACAAACTTATCTCAAACTGCTTGAGAAATATTTACCCCATATATATATATATATATATATATATGTTATAGAAGACAGAGGGTGATATCAAATCACTATTGCCTTGAACCCATGTATTTGACAGAAGGGGTAGATGATCAGAATTATCACTGTGTAATAATAAAAAATATATATATATATTATATATATATATATATATATCTCCTTAAGACAATTTGCCCCCTCACTGATGCCCAAGGTTGATGGACACTTGTCTCCCAGGATAGAACGGATTTCGTCTGAAGAATGGTGGCACTACCAATCAACAGCCCAAACGAACACAACAGTATGCCAGAAGAATTCACACCGGAGGATGAAGAACAGTATGCAATACCGGAAGAACAAAAATTCCGGCAGAGATTTATATATATATAATGTGTCATATAGACATTGACCGGTCACGATGAGCAGTCGCCGGCGACGAACAGCCGTGTCTGACGGCGGCGAACGGGTGTGACCGGTGACCGTTCCGACGAACACGTACAACCGGTGACCGGTTCGGCGAGAAGACACCTCCTTTAACCGATTCGCGAAAAGGAAGAACCGGTTCGGTTCAAAAACCGGCCGGTGGGTTCGAATTTTGGAGGGAAGCAACGTTTGGACAAAAAATAAAAATAATTATTTTTTAATACACACAACCGAACCGAACCGAGCCGGACGGACGACGGCGGCGGCGAACCAAAGCCCACCTATCTCCTCCCCCTACATAAAATATGTAGTGACCCAAGGGCCAATTAAAGAGATGGAGGTGGGAGTTTATATACTCTCCCACTTTCTACCAATTCTCCAATGTGAGACTTTGTTAAACAACCCACAACTCTTCATCTTCCCTTTTCTCTATTAACCCACTTCTTATTCATAACCAATGGATCATTTATATTAAACTTACTATTAATTACAACAATATATATATATATATATATATATATATATATATATGAAGAAGATTATAGTTACAGCTTTTTTTTTTCCTTTTTCCTCTTACAATCATACCTTATCACCGTTGATTTGCGCCCATCAACGGTTATCATTTATTGTGAATTTATAATTAATTTTTAAGTTTAATTTACTAAAATGATAACCGTTGATTGGCGGAAATCAACGGTGACAAGATATGGTTGTAAGAGGTTATAAAAAAAAGTTGTAACTATAACCTTCCTATATATATATATATATATATATATATATATATAGGGAAAAACATTTTTCAAGCAGCATGAGATAAGTTTATCTCCAGCTAGCCCCAAAACTACGTCGTTTTGATTAATGAAGGGTGTTTATGTAATTTTAGGTGATTAATGAAGGGTGTTTTTGTCATTTTATTTATTTTTATATCATATACATTTTACTGAAACACCCTTCATTAATTCATCTAAAATTACATAAACACCCTTAATTAATCAAAACGACGTAGTTTTGAGGCTAGCTGGAGATAAACTTATCTCAAGCTGCTTTGTTTACTCCATATATATATATATATATATATATATATATATATATATATATATATATATATATATATACATATGAGTTTATCATCTATTTAACATGATGACAAAAAATTTCCTACACACAACATTTTGTGGAGCCCTCAGAAAAAAAACTCTGGCACGCAAAACGAATCTCTATAACATAACACAATCACTTTTCCTACAATATAACTCTTATAAAACCATATATATATATATATATATGGGAAAACATTTGTACAGTCACTTTAAATAAGCTTGTCAGTATGACCGGTCATATAATAATAAAGCTGTTCTTATTTTCTCTCTTTTGGCGGAGAGAAAATGCAATTTTTATGTATCGGAAAAGTATTTGTATAGCCACTTTAGATAAGGTAATCTACAGGTACCAGTATCCCTATTTAACTAAGTATGACCGGTCATACTTAGCTATAACAATAAAGCTATTTTTTTTCCTTTTTCCTTTTTCCTCATACATTGTCGGCTGACGTGGCGGAGAGAGAAAATGCAATTTTAATGTATGACCGGTCATAGTTAATTAAAAAGGGTAGCTGTAAACAACCTTATATAAAGTGGCTACAGAAATGTGCTTACCAAAAAAAAAAAGTGGCTACAAAAATGTTTTCCCATATATATATATATATATATATATATATATATATATATATATATATTAGATAAAAAAATCAACGACTACTTATAAGCATGTGATACCATCGATCTTTTTTGATCTAACGGCTCTCAGATGAGGTGTCAAACTTCAAATTTGACACCGGTGTCAAAGGATCATTTTACACTCTATATATATATATATATATATATATATATAGGGCTCAAATTTTTGAGTAATGTGAGCCATAGGATATGAGTGGATCAATGGTCAAGATTGAGTGTAAGATTTCTAACTCTTACACCGGTGCAAGAATATCTCACTTATATATATATATATATATATATATATATATATATATATATATATATATATTACTTTAGATAACTTTATCAATGTTCATCAAAATGATGTCATTTTGGGACGAATATCATTGTATTTTTGTAATTTTAATTTATTTCAGGGTTATAATAGTCTATATATATATATATATATATATATATATATATATATATATATATATATATATATAAAAAAAGTTAGTTACATTACTTTTTCTCAAATTTAGTGAAAAAATGTATCAGATCTTTTCTATTACGGGAGTACAGAAGATATTTATCAATTTTAGTATCCATTTAGGAGATCTTTTTTTTAACATCTCTTCTCCTTATGAGCATAAGTTAGGTCAAATAAATTTTTACAAAATTTTTCATAATAAAAAGAATTTTCTTTTATATTAAAAAAAAATCAAACGCCACAAATTCATACAAGAATTTTTTTTTAAGTTATATTAGCTTTTTTTTAAATAAAGAGCTTTTAAATAATTTTTAAGTTACAAATTTTATATAATCATAAAACAATTTTTAACTTTTTTTTAATTTTTTTTTAGTTTTAACTTAAAAAAGTAACTTTAAACTTAAAAAGATAACTTTTAACTTAAATAGAAATTGTCAAATAGGCTCTTAATGTCTCATTATGTTCAGGTACACTCGCTCCAACATATTTATTTTAAGACGTATATTGGTAAAAAAAAAATCTCAGGTGTGTAGCGGAATTAATGTCTGATCTTAACAGTAAGTCAAGCTTAGTCTTGGTTATCTGAAACCACCTTTCACTAATCACTTCTTCTCTCTTCTCGACTTCTCGTGCTTAAAAAATATTTATTCATAATTATATTATAAATTTATTATATTATAACCAAAACCAAAAGTAACACGATCCAATACCGGCCACAGCATCATCAGCGCCACAATGCGCGCCTTTCAATCACCCTCTCATTTTTTAAAATAAAGTTTACATTTGAATACAAATGAAGTCAAAAACGCATAATTTATAAACAATTTTTTTTTATAACAATTTATAAACAATTTAACTATGGAAAAAACTACTCTTAGGGCATATTTAGTGCATAGTATAGGATAAGGTCTGATTGTGTAATACCTGATAGTATAAAGCTTGATTGTATAAGACTTGATTGAATTTTAATGCTATCCAACATTTGGCACGGTATTGTATAAAATAATATATTATATAAGATAATATCATCTAGTATTTGGTAATGCACTGTATAATATTATATAGGATAAAAATAAATATTTTCAATAAATATATCTTTTAATAAAGAATTTATATAATTCTTAAAAAAGTATCATATGATATTAATTTTTATGATTTTTTTTGGAGATACTTATAAAAATTTATTGATCAGTGTGTCCAAAACATAAATTAATTTTATAAAAATAAAAGTATTCAATATTTTAAAAATTAATATATTGAAAAATTAATTTTTATTTTAATATATTAATATTAAAATAATATATTAATTTTTGAGAATTGCACTGGTCAACGATGTTAATACACTAACCTCTTATCAGACATTATTCCTCCCTCTTAGACCAGATTAAGTTATATATCATTTTAATGTATTAAGGGATTATGTTGTATAAGCTTATACTAGTATATGATGGTCACACCAAACAACTGAAAATGTCATGTATAGTATAAGCTTATACTATCATGTCTTGTACGTCACACCAAATAGACCCTTGTACTACATGTGCTAATTTTCTCTCCTACACATTCTTCGATAACGGTGCCACTTTTTTCTTTTTTTTTTATTTTTCAGATGGTGGAACCCCCAAATTTATTTCTATGACATGAGATAACTTATCTCCTTTAACATTAGATTAATAAAACCCTTTAACTATTAGCAAATATCTTATATGATGTGAGTAAATCGAAAGCCGAATTGATTTGTTCATTAGGAAATTTCATGATTTTTTTTTAAAATTTCTTATTAGAGTGAAAAAGTATGGATGGTTTCATTATAAAGTTTAAATTCATTGAATTGGGTGTAGTTGGACTTTCCAATATCATTATATAAGTCAATTTATTTTTTTTATTTGCTCGTCATATTATGAGGTTGATTCCTTAGTTATTGAGGTGTTTAAGAATCTTTTTAAATAATAAACTGCTAGCTGGTCACGTACATTTAGTTTTTAAATATACTTGTGTGATTCTTTTAATATTTTTTTAGTTACCCGGCCCTAATTACCTTTTTGAGGCGAGTTGGCTCCCCGGTTTCACCACGGCTTTAACTCTTTGAGCTGGCTATGGGACTAATCCGGAATGCGGGGGTCAGTGATGGCTAAAGGTTCAGCCCCCTCCCCAATAATGCATTCAGCGAGATTCAAACACATGTCCACCCCACTAACTCAGTGCCAAAGAACCAACTGCGCTGCACCCATTGGGTGTGATTCTTTTAATTCTAACTACAAACAAAAATTATTTTCTTATTTATTTTTAAGGAGGTTATACTTTTTTTTTAATCTCTTAGCACTATTTTTTTTTTTTTTTGAGTTTCCTCAAAGTATAACCAAAAATTAATCCTTTGTGGATGTAGAGATTGTCGAAGTGAGTTTTGCTTATACTAACAAAATATTTTCCATACATATGACCGAGATTGAAGCATCACTTTTATAGTTGTTGGATCAAAAATTAAATAAATAGCTCTTACTTAATATCATTTTATAACTGTTAGCTCTTACTTAATGTTATTTTGTAATAGTGAATTTTATTTTGATCTAACAAGAATGATTGTAAGAGATTTTAAAGAAAAATGATTATAAGTATAAACTCCTTCATTTATTATGATCTATACAATATGATTTTCTTGCCAAATCTAGTTTTTAAATTGAACGTATATTTCAATAACTTCAGAAAAATATTCTTGTAATGCATTTTTAATATAGATTTTAGTTTAAAAAAATATTTTTATTTTAAAAATTATTTTTTCTTCTATAAAAATACCAAAACTGTTTTTTTTAGATTTTGTCCGATTATTTTAAAATCTATTAAACATATTTAATTAAAAAATAGTGCTTTCTTAAACAGACACAAACAGACGGATATGAATATACAAAGATGCACAAACAAATTTTACGTAAATATAGCAGAATCAACAAGTTCAACTTTAAATTTTTACAAGATTCAATAAATTTGTTAAGATATATTTAGATACGAAAAGTAAAAAAAGGAATCAACTAAAAATAAAAGTTAGAAAAAGAATTGTTGGTATAGTGATATCGCATTAATATATTAGATTCCCAATAGTTCCTATCCGTGAGGAAAGTGAAGATGCTCAGACTCCAAATGGAACTAATAAGGCCATTAGGATTTCGGACATTAATATTTATAAAAAAAAAAGGATAGATTTTTTTTTTCGGTAAACAAGTTAGATTTTATTTTAGATAATTTTAATAAGGGGAAGATATATTTATCACCATAAAAATTTATCATCCTTTATCATCCTTATAACCAACCAATCTAATCATCTTTGATTTCCGTCGATCTAACGGTTATATTTTGTTAAGAAATATTGGGTCGCTCTTATTAATTAATTATTAATTTCTAATAAATTAACTATTAAATTGACGAAAATTAATAATAATTAGGTTAGTTGTAAGTATGATAAACTTTTGTAGTAACAAATATATCTTGTACCAATTTAATAAGGGAGATCATTTTCTCATGTTTGTTACATAAGAAGAATTATTTCATCTAACAGAGAATATATCACAAGTGAGATTTACATACAAAAGAAAAGATAAAAAATAGATATAGGAACCATATTTATTTGTCAGGATATGATACATTTATAATTTTTTTTTTTGCAAATTATATTAAATATAACTGGTCATACATTACATGATTAAAATACGATCGATCATATTTAATATAGTTTATAAATAAAAAAAATTATAAATATAACCGGTTCTTGATTAAGGAAGAATTTGACTTTTTCCATATGAAATAGAGAAATATAACTTTTTTAATAAATTCCATATTTATTATATATTTTTATTATATTGGACTTATTGGTAGAATCGATGAATATATAAATAATAATAAATAACTAACTCGCTCAGTCACTATCTTCACGTTTATAACTGACACGCACTCCACCTTATTATATATGTTGTTCATTCAATTTCATTTTGTTAAAACAAAAAAGAAAAAGAAAAGAAAAAACTCTCTCTCTCTCTCTCTCTCTCTCTTCCATTTCCATGGTGGAACGAACAGAAGACGCAGCGGCGCCGGAACGATGATCGAAGAACGTAACCACCACACAGAGATTGGAGCAAAATTAACGTTTAGAGATAGCTAAAATCCGAACAATGCCAATCTCGAGGTGTCACATTCGGAGCGCGCACAGCTTGGCGGATCCGGAGCTGCAACGTGCCGCCGACAAGGATGATTCCGAAGCTCTCCTCGAAGCCGTTGCCATGGCCGGAATTGTCGGCGTCTTGCGGCAGCTCGGTGACCTTTCTCAGTTAGTTCTCATTCTCTCTCTAGCTTCTCTCTCTAAAACTGCTTTCGTTGTTGCAGTTGAAATGGTGGTTGTGCTGGCAACTGAATTGATTTTACTGAATGAAACGAGTGTTGAGGTTAAGAAAAGAAAGTTCTAATTTAATGCGATGTTTGAATTTTTGTTGTGTGATTTTGTCGTTGGAGTTGTTAGCGGAGTGAGCTTTGATTCAGGAGAATTTTATTTCTTTTTTTAGTTCAATTTGGCACTTTGTTAGTTCGGTATAGTTTGATTGAGTTCGGAGTTTGGAGAAAATGGCTTTTCTAATTTGATGGTTGAATTAGGTGGCGGAATTGAGCTTCTTCTTCTTCTTCTTCTTCTTATTCTTTTCGCAATATCATGATGATTATTGTTTTATTTTGTTACATAAACTTGAATAGTTGAAACTGATTTATTTGATTACTATTTGAATATTATTTTCGTGTTGATTTTAATTTTGTTGCCGCGCCCTTTTCTCTGTGTATTCCTTCTCCCTTGATTCTTCATTTGCTTTTTTGTTTGCTTGTATTGACTTTTGGGAGGATAAAAAAGGGAAGAATATGGGCAATTGGTGCGTAGATTGCTTTAAATTCTGGGGTTGAGTAGATGTTGGATGACTTTGTATGTACATATATTTATTGATTGGTCTGATTCTGATTGAATGATGCGTAGACTACAACTCTTGAACTAAGTAAGGGTTTTTCGTTTGGAGGATACGGAGTGAGTATTAAGGCTTCAGGGGTCAATCCTAGGATCTGCTATCCACAAATTTCCTCATCAACCACATGAGCTGAGCCTAGATGGCTTAATCTTGTGAATTTAATTCAAAATGCTTCTAGTAGGATAATATATGTATCTCATTAGAGTTTCATAGAGTTCCCAGCATCAACATTTAACTTTTTAAATTATAATTTTAAAGCTACCAGGTGCTGTTAAGGTCTCCGCATATAACTGTATCATTTTGGTCAGGTTTGCTACTGAGGTATTCCATGACTTACATGAAGAAGTAATGGCTACTGCTGCAAGGGGCCACAGTCTTATGTCTCGTGTTCAACAGCTTGAGGCTGAAGTTCCGGCACTTGAGAAAGCTTTTTTGTCGCAAACTCATCATACATCGTTTTTTACCAATGGAGGTTAAATTAATCAGTACAGAGTCCTATTGTATATTATTTGTGTTCGTAATTTGCAACCTGTAGTTGATAATGGTCCCTTGGAATATTTTAACATGTTTCTTACATTGCAGGGATTGACTGGCATCCTAATCTTCAGTCACAAGAGAATCTTGTTACTCGCGGAGACTTACCTCGATTTATAATGGATTCATATGAAGAATGCCGTGGACCCCCAAGATTGTTCCTTCTGGACAAGTACGGTTACCTGATTCATAGAACATAAACAATTTCAGCACAAATAAAAATTGATTATTATGTTATAGATATTTGAAACTTTTCTTTTCTTTTTTTGCTCTACAAGGTTTGATGTGGCTGGGGCTGGGGCATGTCTCAAGCGTTATACTGATCCATCATTGTTTAAAGTGGAATCTATTTCCTCTGGAACAGCAATGTTAGAAGCTCACAGGGAAAAGAGAATTCGTAAAGTCAATGTACTGAACCAACAATTCAACCACTTAATGACATTATTTTTCTGGAAAATTGTTTTACTTGTATAGAAAACAATTCTATGCAATAGAAAATTGAATATTTGCAATTTCTACTGTGTAATATGTATATTTCTTATTTCCAGCAGAAGAAAGGAGCACGAGCGAGGAATGGTGAAACCCCCAAAGTTGTGACATCACATTCAAAGTAAGCTCCAATAATCTTACTGCGGAGAATTAATTTATTCTTCTGGTTTGTAAAATGCAAAATGATCTTTAAATGGTTAATTGGTGAATTAATCCATTTCCATTACTGTAGACTACATCAGTTGCTTCTTGAGGAGCGTATTGAGAATGCTTGTAGTGATCCTGCTCGTCTTGTGAAGTTGAGGAAAAAACAATTGAATGGATCTGCAGTTGAAGCAAAGACTGGGAAGAGTTACATGGAGAAAATTCTTGAAATTCCACGTGATCACAAATTGGTGTGTGAAACTTCAGTCATTCCACTGCCTCTGAAATCGATGCCAGATGATGCTAATGAAACTGGGATTAAAATACTTGAAATCAGTAGCATTACTCGTATGAAAAGGTCTTTGGGAAATGAAAACACTTGTTTATCACCAAATGAACAGGAATTGGAGCTGAAACCATACTCAGAAACGGATAGGGAGACAAATGGATATCTTGTGAAGGCACATGGACAAATCTCTGCTGGTGTGACAAATGAAATGTCTTCTAATCATCCAAAGGTACCTGGTGAAACAGAATTGGTAGGTGATGAACCAAAGAAAATAGAATGCAGCTTAGATGGCTACCATTCTGATGATATGATTAGTGAGGCTGATGATTATGTGGATGCTTTAGCTACCATGGAGTCAGAATTGGAGACAGACAATGAGTGTAAACCTATGAAAAGCTTAGTGAATATTCAAAAGGTAACTGATTCAAATGGCAAAGAAGAACATCAACTACAAACTCGATTTTCTGATTCTCCATCATTTGGGCACTCCTTGACATCTGAAGAAATTAGTTCACTTGAGCAAGACAGAAATGAAGACCATAATGAAGTGCAAGCTCCGTTCTCAGATTCGGAGTCAACAAGAACCTCCTGTGCATCAGATGATAATAATTCATTCAGAAGAGATAGAAATGAAGAACATATTCAACTGCAAGCTCAGTTCTCAGATTCCCAATCTATTGGAAACACTTGCACATCAGAGATCAAAGATATGCCATCCAACCTGCTTGCCCAAACTGTTGAGTTGGAAAAGACTTATTGTGGTGAGTTTGTCATGCATGATGATGCACAAGTTCAGGGAGAAGAGATTTCTGATTCTAGACAATTCTCTTCTGGTTCATGTCTGGATTCAGGGTGTTTATTGTTGTCTTCAGATCTTGGAGCCAGCTCACCAGTTTTCCTACCTACAGGTACACAATCAGATGAAAAACCAACTGGCCCTGTTGAACCTAGCTTAAGATTAGGAGATGACGACAACAATAGGTGTCTTGTTGAACCTATAGCTGCAGTGCATGGTGGTCTCTCCCCAATAAAAGACGATGCTTGCCGAGTTGTTTCTTTTGATAACAATTCTTTGAACAACTTGGATATTTGTGATCCATATGTTCATTCTGATGCTCTGTTTAAAGTTTCTAATGATTTAAACTTAGCTCGTGAAGATGAATGTGGTTATCATTCTGACATCAAAGTGTTGCAGGCAGAATCTCTCAATGAATACTCTTCTGAAATTTTGGTTAGTGGTGAGGATCCCATTTGCCCATCCATGGAAGTAGACTTGAATTCAGGTACAAAGCTGCTGCTTGATGGCCAAGATTTAAAATCTGAGCATGCTATTACTGCAACCCAACTTAACTCAGAAGATTTATCTCCTCTTGCAGAGACTACCCCAGTGAGTAGCTTTACAGAGGAGTTATGCTCTAGTTTTACTCACGAAAATCCACTGGATGAACCAGATTCAGCCGAAGTTAAAATTGTGTATTCTGACCAGCAAACAAATTTTGAAGAGGTACCAAGGATAATGCCTGGTGATGAAACAAGTGGATCAACCTGCAGTTTGTATCCAATTGAAGATGGTAATCATATTAAACATCTATCTTCTCCTGATTACATAAGGCAGGATAATTATGTCATGATAAATGATATGTTCACTGAAAAAGCTCAGTCAGAAGACCAGGATGTATCTGCTCCTCCTTCCATTTATTGTGCTGAAAATGATGCAAGTATTGTTAGATGTCAAACTTCAGATTTTATTTCTTCTCCATCAAGGAATCTTTCAAATTTACATGAACCTTTACTGGGTTCTTCAGATTCCCATCAGATGGAAATGGAATCCAATGAATTAGAGTTGACTAAAAATTCTGTAGACTTGAATGCAGAGAAGAGGGAAATCCAACTGGAATCATCCTCAGATATCATATCTTCTCCAATGAGTAGTCTTAAAAAGATGGAAGAATCTCTTTCTGCTTTTGCAGATCCTTGTGAGGAAGAGATGGAAGTCAATGAGGCAGTTGCTATAGATTCTTTGACAGAATTAGTGGCACAAAAGGTGGTGGATCAACCAGAAGTTGCTTCTACTGATGTAGAGTCAAACCTGAACAGATCAGTTCCCAGCGATCATTTTGATTCTGGAATATGTAATAATATTCAACATTCGTCTCTTAAGGACAAAATCCAATATGATTCTTGTATCAATGACATGAAAATGGTGCAGGTATGTTCAGAGCTAGCCTCTACGAGGTCAGAATCTATATCTGTTTGCCAGAATGATCTACAGAACAGCAAATATAGTTTTTCACCACCTTCCTATTACCAACTGGAGCATGAAACCCATTTAGATCTGTTCTTAAAATCACAAGTTGGTCAACAGGATGCAGGATTTCTACTCAGAAATGAAGAAAATTATACCTCTGAGAAATTTCAACCTCAACGGATGCAGATATCAAATCAGTTGGAGCAAGAAAGCATCTCTGATGCTGCTTCTGAGTTTGCTGCTGAAATCCATCCAGATGAGCCTTCATCATGTGATTCCTTATCGAAGTCATCTGGCGAGGAGGTTAACACAACAAAACATGTCATTGATCCATTAAAACCTCTTCTTCCTGACCTCTTTTCCAAGGAAACTAAAGTCAATCTCGAGGAGATGCCACCTTTGCCCCCTCTACCGCCAAGGCAATGGAGAATGGGCAAGGCTCAACATGCTTCCCTATTTTCACAGAGAGAAGAAATAGAAGCAAGTCAAGCCTTTTTGCAACCAATACAGCCTGTCATACCTGATGAAAAGCTTCAATTTGGTTTATCAACTTCTGAAAGAGAGACCTTGTTGACTCGGAATCCATTTTTGCCTGTCATGGCTGTGGAAAGTAATAAGCACCAAAATTCTTCTGGGTTTTCAGCAGGTCTTTCGCAGCATCCTGTTGCTATTCCTTTGCAATTTCCTATCATGTTAAATGAAGCAAATGGTCAATATAATTACCTATTTCTGGAGAGAAGCCAAATCCAGAACCCTTTCTTAACATTACCTGTTTTATCCTCGGGCAAGCCTCCTCATGGATATCCTGTTGCTTCAGAAGGAGAAATGGTATTGAATTCAATTCAATGCCCACCAATACTACCAGCTGAATGTGCTGTTTCTGGAGCTGATCCCATCTTTCAAGAAGAAAAACCAACTCAATCTCCAAGTCAATTAATTGAAGATCCTAGTTTAGAAGTTAAGCAGGGTAGACCTGGAGAATTGCATTTGGTGTTACCGGCTGATTGTCCTGTTTCTGGTGATGATTCCATTTCTCCAAAAGAAAAACCCACCCAATCTCCAAGTC
Source organism: Gastrolobium villosum (assembly GCA_032173675.1). Classification (NCBI taxonomy): domain Eukaryota; kingdom Viridiplantae; phylum Streptophyta; class Magnoliopsida; order Fabales; family Fabaceae; genus Gastrolobium; species Gastrolobium villosum. The sequence continues at coordinate 49,583 of JAVKPL010011056.1, read as the reverse complement.
AATTAATGGAAGAGAGTAGTTTAGGAGTTATAACACTTGGGCAGTCTTTGGTTAATCTCGGAAGGGATCAAGGAGATCCTTCAATCTCACCCATGTCACCACCAAGTACAGAAATTGTGCAGCCCAATCGCAGCCGGTTGTCTTCAGAGGAGGAAATGGCATCGTCATTGGATACATCTGTTCAAACATCAGAGTTTGATAGTGAAATGCCAAATGGAAAACTGAAGAATAAGCTTCCTCGACCCCAGAATCCTTTAATTGATGTTGTTGCTGCTCTTGACAAAAGCAAGGTAATGACAGTTTTCTTGTTCTCATAGAATGTACTCTTTATGTGGTCTTAATTCTTGCATAACACACTGCCTTTGAACCACTGCAGCTGAGGAAGGTCACCGAACGAGTTAGGCCGCAGATAGAACCCAAGGTAGATGAAAGAGATTCATTGTTAGAACAGATAAGAACGAAGGTTAGAGCTAGCAACTTTTATCTTGTTCTTCATGATGACCGTACCCTTTTGTATTAAAACAATCTTGTATTTAGAAATTTAAAAATATATTCTTTTATCAGTCCTTCAACTTGAAGCCTGCTGTGGTGACACGACCCAGAGTTCAGGGTCCAAAAACAAACTTGAGGGTTGCTGCCATCTTGGAGAAAGCAAATTCAATTCGCCAGGTCCATCACTCTTCATGTAGTATATTTATTGTAGGCGTTTGCTTCCCCCCTCCCCCCTTTCTGCCTTTCAGAACCACCATTTCTCTTCAGGTTAAACTAAACTAATGTCAATTATTGAAATAGGCATTGGCTGGAAGTGATGAAGATGATGATGCAGATAGTTGGAGTGATTCTTAAATTTACTACTGAATGGAAATACTGTTCTCAGTGCTGGTGGATGTTTTTCTGTTGTGGTTCTTGCCTTGAATCAGGTGTAAAAACTAAAAAGTCTTTCTGCCCTATAGTGAATAGGAAATCTTCGTGATACCCAAGATTCTTTATCCTACTCTATATGTTCATATATGTCGCTTCCTGAGACCTCTCAATTCGCACACACATGCATGGGCATTGGAACAAACATGCAGTGTAGCATCAAGCAAGAGCCTTTTTCGGAGGTGAAACTCACTTCAGTCAGTCAGGCTCGGCGTGCAAGTGCTTTCAACCTATCATCAACACTTTTTTTCTTTTTACATAAGAACGTGTATATTTGTGTTGTGGTTGTCATAGTTTTTTGGTTATTAGTCATGAATACCCAATTTTGAAATTCTGTAATGTAGTGGTTTTATGATAATTGTCTCATATATAATGTAGCTCATCTACTTGTGTCTAATACAATAGTATATAATACACGGGAGAATTTTTTTTTTTTGAATGTATAGTTTCTGTCATTACCCGTGGTCACTTTTCAGTATTTGTTTCTAGTTATTGTATATAGTTGCAAGAAAAATTAAGAACTTGGTAGCGGAAATTAAAAATTAAAATAGATAATAAAGATTCGCAAACCCATATCTCTTTGGTTGCTGTGTATATTAGCTACCGCTACCAGGTCCTGGAAATTTATCTTGACCATTGTTGCCTTATCCAAATACATATTATTAAGTGTCCTAATGTTGTTATCAAATTAACTAGGGGTAGCTTACCATTGAAAAATAATTAATTAACTAGTAGTAACGTAGTATGCAAATTATCATGAGGGCGAAAAGGAGCACAAGCATATGAAAATTTAAACATGAAGTGGTGGTCCTTATGATAGTAGGGGTCGGGCCTCAATGTCAAGTTGTCAACTTATGTCAGTGTAGTACTGATTAGGGTCTGAGCATATATTCAATAACTTCACGATATCCACATGCTAGTGCTAGAGAATGTAAGGAGAATCTGTTCCTGTTGTTCTTGTCTCTTTCTTTTACAATACTGATTGCCAATAGATGTGCGAGGCAACTACCTATTTGTATCCGAACTAGGATATTCATATTAACAAATTTTTTTACTATTATTTTATTACCACTCTAATCACCATTGGATTCAAAAATTATTTTCCTTTTCTCTTTATTCATTTAACTTTTCCTCTAATCCAATGGTGATTGAAGTGGTAATGAAATGGTAATAGAAAAATTTGATAATATGAATATCCTACCTCTTTGTGTTGAATTTGAACTTCTTTTTTCTTTTTTTCTTACTTTACCGTCCTTTCTATTGAAAGAAGTCACAGCAATTATTGAATAAATAATAATATTCTTTTTTTTTTGGAAAAGATTAAATAATAATATTCTAAGTGCTCACAAATGATCTAATTCGCTATATTGAGCTAAGTTTCTAGACGATGGCTTACATGATATCAAATTTAAGATCATTTTTATATATTTGTCCTCAATATTACGCTAGTATTTCAATTCGCTTTTCTATTATGATCAAATGATAGATGTCAAAGTATGTCTTATAAAACCCTAGTTATTATAGGAGGAATAGATCAACAACTAGGTAATAAAATACAACGGTGGAAGTTTATCAAAAAAAAAAAATACAACGGTGGAACATTTCCATTTCTCATTATTAAAATCCAACCTACACATATGATGGTATATTATGGGTCTTACATCCCATCAAAGTTTACACCATTACATATTGCCTCATAAAACTCCGTTTATATTCTAATTACAACCATATATATATATATATATATATATATATATATATATATATGTATGATTAATTATTTATCATGTCACTTGTCAATCAAAATTACGTCATTTGGATATTTATTTTTCTTATTTAATTAATCAAAATGGATATCATATTTCTTTTTCTTCTTTTATGACTATTGATTCACTTTGTATGATTATAATTCTCTATTTTGGCAAATTCTTATATCAAATGACTTAACATCCGATTCATATATATATATATATATATATATATATATATATATATATATATATATATATATAGATTTTATAAGAGTTATGTTATAGGAAAAATGATTATGTTATATTATAGAAATTCGTTTTACGTGCCGGATTTTTTTTTTACTGTGGGTCCCACAAAATATTGTGTGTGTAGAAATTTTTTTGTGGTGATATTAAATGATAGATGATAAATCTATATATATATATATATATATATATATATGTGTGTGTGTGTGTGTGTTTTTTTATGGGAATGGAAGAAAAATACATAAAGCCATTATAAGAAACAATTCTCGATGATATTGAGTTTCCGAAGTACATCCACTTCCAGCCCTAATAATTACGAAAAACTCCATTTCAAATTCACATACATTTAATAACATATATCGTAGATATAAATGTCATAACATCATTCTATGCATGCATGATCCGCATATAAACTAATTGTACGATAACAATTGCAGTAAAAATATCTTAATGATTGCTTTGATGAAATGCATGATTGATACAACTTCATATGCTTTAATATATATATTTTTTTTCTTTTCTCAAAACACTACGGTAAAAAAAATATATATATATATTACTTGCAAAGACGGTAAAAATATATATATATATATATATATATATATATATATATATATATATATATATATATATATACTTGCAAAGACTCGGCCAAGCTACTCTTACAGAGTCTCTATTTAGCCTTTCATGACAACCCAAAGGAGGCGAGCCGAACTTCTGTAAGAACCAATCATACATGTAAGTAAAAGAAGACATCCAATCTGTAAATCCTTTTCCCTCCCCATGAATGTGGGAGATCATTATCCTCCAATCCTATGTCAGTATCTTTTTTATTCGCTGAACCAAAATAGACACTGGCTGATGGGAATTGCACCATTCTTTTAGTAGCTGTTGAGCTACTAGGGAATCACTTTCAAGCCAAACAAGGTGGAAGCCTCTCTTCCAAGCAATCTCAAGCCTGAGAAGACAATCCCACAACTCAGCCATTAGTATTGCCAAGATTTTTGTAGAAGCCCACTAACCACCTGCCAGAGGAGTTTCGAATTACTCCTCCACACGTAGAAAACTCCCCATGGTTAGTACTGGAACCACCCACAGTTAATTTAATCCAAAGTTCCGGAGGGAAATCCCATAATACAAGTTTCTCCCTTTTCGTACTTGGCTCAAGAATAGCTTCTTCCGTTACGATCTTTCGTATATCAATATGCCACACTTGGCCTTTATGTTCTTTGTCATATATGTCATTTTTTAACATAATTCAACTTTACAAATGCATTCTTTATGTGGTTTTTCCCTGCCTAGGATTATGAGAATCCTTGTGGCAATCCTTTGGAATAACTTTGAGCCAGGAAAATAAAATCTAAGGTCACCCAACTGCTAGGGGTCATTCCTGGTTGAGAGTCACCCCATAAAAGATCATCCTCTCTTGAAATTATGTCTTTCATATTATGTTTATGGTGTTTAGTTTTCTCCTTTTACGGGAGAAAACTACTCTCATATGACTGATATGAGAGAGAAAAATTAAAAGTGAGAGAAATTTTTTTTAAGATGGGATCTATTTATGATTGTATATGTAGGAATGGATCATTTTCTACAATAGTAGGAGAAAATGACTCCCCTATGTTTATACATAACAAATCACAAGTATTTCATAATGACTTATATATCTATGTATTTGATGCCACTAAAAATTAACATACCTTCGTCACATTAACATCATGCTATGATGCTAATTTATGTCATGTATTATATTTTGTATTGCCAGTTCCACACTATAATACTTTTTCATATCTCGTCATTGTATATCACATAACCATGGTATATGAGATTCATAATACCTTTATATATTATATTTGTAATTTCTATCATGAAAATGTATCACGGTAAATTTGATTTACCGCAATAAATTTCATATAGTAAATGTTTCTAAATCCATATTCGTCGTAAACAACAAATAAATCTTGAATTTTCTCTAAGAAAATTAATATCTTTTATGGTTATTTCACAATTTTCAATCTTCCATCAAAATACCATCATTTACACTTCTACATCATATAACATCCATTTAGTCTATAAATTTCATGAATTATAACTCAACTAAAAGAAATCTAACTTCAAATATAATCACAAACATAAAATCAATATAAAATAAAAAAACTTACTGACTGAAAACTTGAGTGGGTTTTAGAAATACAACATCACCTAAACAAAATTATAGTCTTTGATGATTTTAAAGCTTGAAATCCCCCTCACTCTTTTTTCCCCCTTTCTCTCATTTCCTACCGTCAAGTTAAATTCAATTTTTATCACGATGAAGAGCATCTGAAAACTACTTTAGAATGGGTGGAATCGTCTTTATATAAGTTTAGGTCCCTTATAAACATCTTTTTTTTTAAAAAAAAAAAAACAAAACAAATTATATGAAACGAACATAATGGGTAGGCATAATAATTTTAAATTACTGGTTTTTTCTTCCTCACGAGACTTTTTTTTATTTAATTTTTCCCTGAATACATGAGTATAATAAACTTAAAAAGCAGATAGAAAACACGAGGAGAAAGACAAGAAGAAATGAATTTTTTTTTGGAGGAAATAAATTATTTATTATTCATAAATACCTTTTTATGATTAATTTAAATTGGCCCATATTTTTTATAAAGGTAGATCCTTTGACACTGGTGTCAAATTTTAAATTTGGCACCTCATCTGAGAGCCGTTAGATCTAAAAAGATCGACGACTCTGATTTGTAAATAAATGATTTTTTATTCATAAATACCTTTTTATGATTAATTTATATTGGCCCATATTTTTTATATAAGGTAAATATGTAAATAAAATATTTTAAAATATAAAAAAATAAGATGTAAAGTTATATTAAAACTTAAATAATATATAATTTTTTATAATAACCTTATTTTTTATTATCTATGTATTTCAAATAATATTTCTCACATGAAATAACATTTGAAATTCCATCATAATGTTATTATATGCAATATTAAAATTACAAAAATAAAAAGTCGCAATAGGCTGCTGCAACCAATGGCAATTAGAAGCAAGAAACGTTTAGAATAATAAAACACATCAATTAAAATAATATATTTTAAAAAGGGAATTGTATAAGGAAAAAAAAAATTTATTTTCCTGCATGGACATCATTTTGGAAGAGAAAAAACAATACAAGGAGAGAGAAATAAACAATTAATGGGACCAACAAAATATTGTATCCGCAACCGCAAGCAAAATAAATTTTTTTCATGCAGCATAACCCACACATTTCCCTTTTAACAATATTAACATTAAATAATAGAAGAGATTATATTTATTAACTTTTTTTATTACTATCTCCTGCTATAAAATTTTAACTGTTGATTTATGTCAATCTAACGATTATAATTTATTAAAAATTAATAATTAATTAATAAATATGATCCAATAAATTACAACCGTTAAATTGACAGAAATCAACGATTAAGATTTATTAATAAGAGGTAGTAACTATAACCTCCCGATAAATAATATCTAATCAATCACTCATTATTATTTTAACAAAAACAAACAATATTAAAATATAGTTTATTAACCAAAGATCTTTATTTGTTTTTTAAAATATACTAAGATTTACATAATGCTAAATAAACCAATAGGATAATGTTATTTAACTTATTTTCATTACATCAAAATGAAAAAATATAAAAAAATATTGAATTCTGAATTGTACGCTAAAACATATAATATATGAAGGACAGGTAGCAACAACGTTTTAGAGAAACAACTGTTCCCTACGCCGCCTGGTATTTTCTGATAAGCTGCTTCTTTCTTCTCTCACACTCTTTGCCAAAAAATAAATAAATAAATAAATCCTTCTTAATTCTCTATTCAAATCAAACCATGATCTTCAGATAGCATCACACAGAGCTCTCAAAAGCAGAAAAAAGGTAACAACTTTGCAACCCAAATTGCAATTCTGATGTCTCTTTTAGTATTTTTGTTCAATCTGAAAGATACCCTTGATTTTGTTTTATTGAAAAAAATGAAAAATTTATGGGAAATTCACCCCTTTTTATGTGCCACCAGAAAACCCTTTTGTTTTTGTTTTTCTCAGGATACCAACTAAGAAGAAAACCCAACTTCCTGAAATTGAAGTTGAAGTGGTTGGAAGGGATACATGGAGAGTAGCAGTGGTAGAGAGAGCAATGGCCGTGTACCACTGTCAGGGGTGGTGGCAGATTGTGTGAAACGGTGGTTCAAGGACGCTCTCAAGGAGGCTAAAGCAGGGGACATCAACATGCAGGTGTTGGTGGGTCAGATGTATTACAGTGGCTATGGTGTTCCTAGAGATGCACAGAAGGTGGGGTTGTTTGTTTCCTTGGTGTTTTAATTCTTTCTTCTTCTATGAACTTTCATTAGATTGGGGCTTGTTTGTTAGGGTGTTGATTTTGGGGTGCTCAAGTGCTTGAAAAGGTCAATGTTGCTTGGCCAAAAAAAATAAAAAGGAGAATAAGTTGGCCACTATAAACAAAAGGATAGGTTATTACCTATCATTTTTTCTGAGATTCTGATCGTAGTGTTGCAAAAAAAAAAAAAATAGTAGGTAGAATAACTTATCCCAATAAACAAATTGGAGAAAACATTAAGTCCTTTTTATGGTCCTAATGCATGTATATATTTATGCGTATCTACTCTAAAATATACTCATTTATTTGCATTTAATTGCATGCTTACATGCCTGACTACGTATGACTAGATTCTCTACAATAGCAATATAAATATTTCTATCATAAAAATAATGTTGGCGGCTATAAAAAATATGAAGAAAACATTAAGTCCTTTCTATGATCCTAATACATGTATATATGTATGCGTGTCTGCACTAAAATATTACTCATTTTATATACTTGAAAAAGAGTAATGAAATGTATTATTGAAATTATAAATAAAACTGTACAAGAGTATTCTATATATAGAGTACAGAAAAACCTAATGGGCCAAGCCCAAAAAGAATAAAAACAAAACCTAGAGAAATCTAGATCCTTTTAGAGGATTCTAAATAATTACAAATAAATTTATAAAAAACTAATTTCTAATATTTACAACAAATAAATAAACCTAATGTTTACAATACCCCCCTCAAGCTGAGGAATAAATATTTATCATTCATAGTTTGCTAGTAAGTTCTTGAAATCTTTATGAAGGAAGTCCCTTTGTCAATAGATCAGCTAATTGGCGCCCAGTGGGAATGTATGGAGTGGTAATTAGCCCACTATCAAGTTTCTCTTTGATAAAATGACGGTCGACATCAATATGTTTAGTCCGATCATGTTGAACTGGATTGTGAGCTACACAAATAGCGGACTTATTATCACATAGCAGTTTCATAGGTCCCTCACATTTTATTTTGAGATCATCAAGTACAATTTTGAGCCACAGTAACTCACAAATGCCTTGGGCCATAGCTCAAAATTCAGCTTCTGCACTTGATCTGGCAACCTCATCTTGTTTTTTACTTCTCCATGTCACCAAGTTACCGCAAAGAAACATGCAATAACCAATAGTAGAATGACGGTCACTCACAGATCCAGCATAGTCAGTATTAGTGTAGACTTATAAAGATAGATTGCCATCCCGTTGGAACAACAATCCTTTACCAGGAGTAGCTTTAAGATACTGAAGAATTCTCTCTACTGCCTGCATGTGTTTCTCCTTTGGATCGTGCATAAACTGACTAACAACACTAACGACATATGCTAGGTCTGGTCTAGTATGAGCCAGATATATCAATTTCCCAACTAGCCGTTGATATTGTCCTTTATCAACTGGAGGACTCTCCTCTTCATAGCCTATCTTGTGATTCTGCTCAATAGGAGTATTAGAGGGTTTACACCCAAGCTTTCCTGCTTTTTTGAGAAGATCAAGAACATATTTCCTCTGGCTGATGAAAATTCCTTTCTTTGAATGAGCTACTTCTATCCCTAGGAAATATCTCAGTTTCCCAAGGTCTTTGATTTCAAACTCAGAGGCAAGCCGTGTTTGCAGAATCTGTTTCTCTACAGAATCATCACCTGTGATAATAATATCATCAACATATACAAGGAGCACAGTAAGTTCCCATTATGGGAGTGTTTGAAGAAAAAGGTGTGATCTCCTTGACTCTGTCTGTATCCTAAGGTCATCATAACCTTAATAAACCTTCCAAACCAGGCACGAGGTGACTGCTTTCCATACAAGGCTTTTTTAATCTATAAACTTTATTTTCTCCCTTTACAGAATCAAAACCAGGTGGGATTTCCATGTAGACTTCTTCTTCTAACTAACCATTGAGGAAAGCATTTTTCACATCAAATTGATTTATATCCCAATTGAAATAGGCAGCAAGGGATAATAAGACTCTCACTGTATTCATCTTTGCAACTGGAGCAAAGGTTTCTTCGTAATAAATGTCATAGGTTTGAGTGTAACCTTTGGCCACTAATCGAGCCTTGTATCTTTCAAGAGTTCCATCAGAATTATATTTCAGGGCATAAACCCATCTGCACCCTACTGCTTTCTTTCCATTGGGTCTATCAATAACCTCCCATGTTTTATTTTTCTCCAACGCGTTCATCTCCTCTTGCATGGCTTGAGCCCAATTCCCATCTTGCAAGGCTTCATGTACTGATTTTGGGATTGCAATAGAATCTAGTGCTGAAACAAAACTTTTGTGCTGCACAGAAAGATTAGCATAGGAAACAAAGTGGGAGATAGGATATTGAGTACAAGAAGGACAGGAGGGACAAGTTTTCTTATGACAATATCTTTTTCCTTTTCTAAGAGCAATGGGCAAATTATCAGAATCAACATTAATTGGTAACTCATCAGAAGTATTAACATCATGATCAGAAATATGAGATTCAGGAGAAACATGAGACTCGGAAGAAACAGGAGATTCAGGACTTACCAGTGGTTCAGACGATTGAGGTTGCTGGTGAGACAGTATGGGTTGTTTCCTCCTCTGATATACCAATTCAGGTGTCAAAATTCTCCGTATCTCAGGTGCATTCGAAGGTTCTGACATACCAGGAGCAGATACACTAGGTAGAGAGAAGATTGATCCAGGCTAAAAAAAGGAAGGGGACAAGTCTTCTGAAGAACGGTTCTCCCCCTGGAAATAAGATTCAGATTCTTGAAATGTGACATCCATAGAAACAAAAAAATTTCGACTTGGTAGATGATAACACTTGTACCCTTTTTTATAAGGGGTATAACCAAGGAAGACACACTTTAGAGTCCTAGGATCCAACTTACTCCGATGTTGTTTATGAACATGGACAAAGGCAACACATCCAAACACTCTTGGTGGAAGGCTCTGCAATATGGGAACAGAAGGAAAGAAGGAAGTCATGGAATGAATAGGACGGATATTGTTAAGGACCCGTGAAGGTAAACGGTTGATCAAAAAAGTTGCAGCTAACACTGCTTCTCCCCAATAAGAACTAAGAACAGATGTCTGGAAAAGTAGTGCTCTAGCAACTTCAAGGAGGTGACGATTTTTCCTTTCAGCAACCCCGTTTTGTTGAGGGGTATCAACAATGTGAGCTCATGAAGCATACCTCTATCTGAAATGAATTGTGACATGCGTTGATTAACGTACTCAGTACCATTATCAGATCTGAGTCTTTTAATACCCTTACCAAACTGAGTCTCAATCATGTGATGAAACCGAATAAATATTTCTGGTACTTCAGACTTGTCTTTCATCAAGTATATCCATGTTACCCGAGTACAATCGTCAATAAAACAAACAAACCACCTTGCACCTGAAACACTGTGCACTTTAGAAGGGCCCTAAACATCTGAATGGATAAGAGAAAAAGGTTCCCTGCTTTTAATAGTGCAAGAAGGAAATGACACTCGATGGTGTTTTGCAAATTCACAAACATCACAATGAAAGGTCTCAACCGACTTATTGAGAAACAGAGAAGGGAACATAGACTTCAAAAGACTAAATAGTGGATGCCCCAGACGCTTGTGATGGAGCCAAATCATAGACTCTGCAGTAGAAGGATGACGTGCCATTAATAACTGATTTTTGCCAGCATGGTCTGGAAGGAGATGATACAACCCATCCTGTTCATTAGCAACTCCAATTGTCTTCTTCGTGGTAAGATCCTGAATAACACAATGAGAAGGAAAAAATGTGATAGAACAATTCAAATCAGTTGTAAGTTTTTGAGTGGAGATAAGATTGGTAGAAAGCTGAGGAACATAAAGAACATTTTTAAGAAACAAGGAAGGTTGAATTTGAATGTTACCAGAACCAATAATTGATTTACGGGATCCATAAGCTACGGATATAGTATGACTACCAACAATAGGATGATAAGAACAAAACAACTCAGTACAACAAGCCATATGATCAGTTGCACCAGAATCCAAAATCCATGAGGTTTTAAAATCAGTGCAAGAAGCAAGGAGAGATGTAGAACGTGTGCTCTTACCAGATAAGATCAAAGAACTATCATGTTCGGCCATTCTTCAATAAAAAAAAGTTAACAACTAGCGATAAAATCAACCAAACAGAATATCAAATGACCTCCGATCAAAGAGATGAGCACAGATCCAGAAAGAGGATGAGGAGAAGATCAGAAAACTTTTTATGACAAGTAGAGGTCTCTGAACGTCCCAAACAACAACCAAAAAATTAGATCTGATCAAAGGATGCTCGTGTGGCCAAAAAGATCCGATTTTTATGACGAGATCAAAGACCCACTGCTTGAAAGGTCCGTAGATTGATAGATCTGGAAAAATGGAGTCAAACAGTGGTCCTCTTGGTCCAAAAGGTCCCCGGAAAAATTTTCCGGTGGCGGCTAGTGGCGGCGAGAGGCTAACAAATAGGATTCCGCTCTAAAGGCGGTAGTTGCGGAAGAAGAGCCCTCAGGATCGAGAGCTCTGATACCAACTTGAAAAAGGGTAATGAAATGTATTATTGAAATTGTAAATAAAATTGTACAAGAGTACTTTATATATAGAGTACGGAAAAACCTAATGTGCCAAGCCCAAAAAGAATAAAAACAAAACCTAGAGAAATCTAGATCCTTCTAGAGGATTCTAAATAATTACAAATAAATTTATAAATAAACCTAATATTTACAATATATATGAATTTAAATGCACATTCATGTGTACATATATCTAGAATAACAATATAAAAGTTCTACCATGGGTGGATATAATGACTTGAAAAGTTTTTAACTTGCAATTATAAGGTCAGTTGTTTTGTAATTAAAAAAAAAATGATGTTAAAATTTAATGTTTTGTATTTTCAAATTCGTTGTTTTAATGTATCATACACAGAAATAATAGCAGAAATGGATGTATATAGTTTCTAGCATAAAATATATGGATTTTATGGACTCTTAATTGAATATAAAGAGCAATGGTGTAAATATGGGGTATGATTATGAACAATATGTGAAGTGTGGATGTACTTGTTTTTTCTTTTTCTTTTGGTTTCAAGGCTGATGTTATTGGTTTTGGTGTGAAGGGAAGAATTTGGCTGACTAAAGCATCAAGGATTAGGTCTTCAGTTTGGAAAGTCGGTGATAAGCGTCCAGGTGAACCCTCCCTTGTTTCTAGCAGCATATCATCTTTCATATCCTTTGTAATTTAGTCTGACTATTTTTGGTTTGGCGTATTTTTGTTAGGTTATAATGCGAGTGATTCTGATTCTGACGAATTGAAGGAGGATTCTTAAGCAGACAAAATTTGATTTCATGCATAAAATTTCTGAAAGGTGAGTTTATCCCAATCTCTGAATACTATCTTAGTGTCAGTAGTGACAAACCTTTTTTGTGCCACATTTAGGGCTCGTTTGTATTGACTTTTAAAAAAAGTCTTTTTTATGACTTCTTTATTTTAAAAGTACTTTTTATAAAAGCTACAGCTATTTAGAATTTTAGAAAAATATTTGATTTTTGAAAAAAATATTTGGCTTTTGACTTCTGCTTTTATGAGAAGCTAAAATTTTTAGCTTCTGAAAAAAGTAGGTTTTTGACTTTTTTTATGACTTCTGCTTTTTTTAAAAGTACGCATCCAAACAGATTTTTTTCGAGAAGTGCTTTTTTTCTTAAAAAAAGCAGCTTTTGAAGAAAAAAAAAGCCCATCCAAACAGGCTCTTATTATCTTATGGAAAAGCTTGAGGCTTAAGTCTTTGGATATGTATGGTTTATTTCTTTCTACTTTTATCTATGTTTTTTGTATCATGTAACTCAAATTTATTTCTAACTTGGGAATGCTATACCCTATTTTTTTATTGGTTGTATTTGTGTCATACTTTGAGAATGATGCGTTTTATTTATCAATTCAATTCTGATTCCAGTTCCACAGTATTTTTTAAGCAACATGTGACTGGTGGGTTTTATGTTGAGGTCCAGAAATGTGTTTGGCATAATTAGGCATGTGATGTGACTTCTCCCCTGTAGAGTTGAAGAGTTAATGTATAGTCTACCTGGGAGAGGGGTTTCAGGAATTATTGATGACAGTATTTTTTTTATATTATACTACTAATAACCCTTGGACTTGAAAGGTTAACATGAATTACATGTTCTCTTTTATATTGTTTGCTGTTCCCTTACCTGACATGTAATTAATCACATTTTAAAAAATGAGACATGGTAAAGAATGTCAAGGTGCTTAGCTTATCCTTGATTGCTTTCTATCTAATTTGACTGTTGTCAACATTCTCTGGAGAAAAAGCTTTCAACATATGATTTAAAAGCTATATAATTGTACAAAGCAACTAATCTGTTAAGTTGAGTTTGGTTATGGTGCTTTTGATTTCAACCTTCTTGAAGTTTGATAGTGTTTCTGAGAAAGTGTGCTGAAAGTTTTATAGTTAGTTGATTAGAAGGGGCTGGGATAGGGGAGCATATAAATTTTGGGTTGACATGCACTCAATTTAATTTTATTTGCACAAAGTGAAAGGATAGCATTGAAGAACAATATTGCATCTTTGTCCTTCAATGTCACAACAAAAAATAAATCATGGCAACTTCTCTCTTTTTATGAGTGCACATAAAATAAAATAAAATAAGATAAAAAAAAAAAAAAAACACTATCCATTAAACCCTAATAACTAGTGAGAATAGGGGTGAGGGCAATTCTTGTATGTAGTCATACCCTTGCATATTTGCTTTTGTGAGACCACATAAAAGGCAAACCCCATTTCACAAGGCTCCCGGACTTGAGAGGGTTGATTGGACGGAGTCTTACCCTTTGCATTTTTGCTTTGTGAGTCCATATATTGCAACAAAATATTAGAAGAGTCGTTGGTGGTTCTACCATTTGGAAATGTAATATACTGATATCAAAGTACATAGTAAAGTACAATGATTCAGTAAGTAGATAATTTTTGGAAACTGATGGGAATACAACATACTAGGTTAGTTTCCCTTGGCCTTAGTTCCAGAAAACATAGTGCTTCACATTCATAACAGACACCACTCTTGATTGACATTTTAAACTGTAATTGTGCTTTCCGGCATATTTATTGTGTGCTCCTTTGTTTTGTAGGTGTGCAGCAGCATCCTGCTTCTTCATAGCCACCATGGATGTTTTTGATTGCAACTTGCAGTTTTACATTTGCTTTATGATCTCTGGTCTGTATGATTTGCAAGACCTTATTTCTTTTTTCCAATCAAGGAAAAAGAAAAGGCAATTTATTACTATTTAAGCAAATTGTTGCTTGGTAATTGAGGGTTGCTTGATATATCATGCAAGTAGAAGAGATAGGTATATAACTATAATTTTTAACCTGGAATGCACATCATTCCGAAGGCTAAAGTCTCTGGAATTTGGAGCAACATTCAGGCTTCCAAAAGATGTTAATCTCTTAAATTTCAGACAGTCATTCATCAGGTTTCATGGCATGTTCTATTCTTTAATGCCTTTCAGTTTATCTCCTACACTAATTGTTGGATTTTTAAACTATCCAATTGCAATGAACAAATACAAGTGTGATAAAGGGGGAAAAAATGTCAACTAAAAGTTGTTAATACGTAATAATAAAACTTTCCCAGTGTCAACTAAAAGTTGTTAATACGTAATAATAAAAAAAAAAAAAAAACTTTTGTGCATTAGATTTTAGAATGATTGATAAGTGACTCTGTCTCCAGTGTAAATCTTGAACTATTGAAATTGTTCAAGACCGTATTACCAGGCACATTTTGGTTGGTTTTAAAAATTCAGGTTTGCGAATCACTTAACTTTATATATTCAACCCTTAAAGTTGTGTCATTTTTAAGTCAAAAGAGATAGATAGCTGAGAGAGTAAAAAAAATGAAAATGTGGCTTCCAAATCAATATAAATTGTGTCATTTAAAATGATAAACACTTTTCCCTAAGTTTATATAACCAACCCTTAAAGTGGCCAGTTTTTTAAGTCAATACTAGCTTACGTAAAATCCAATACTGAGGTTTTACCAAATCAATTCTCCTGTACCAAAACTTTGCTCATGTACCTTCCATTTAACAATTTTTTTTTTTTTTTGGTAAAGCCACAGTCTATTTAATTCAGCTAAGATATGTCAAATTTTATCTTTCAGAACTTTAACAACCTAAGTAAAAATTGAAACGGGTTCAATATTATAATAAAAACCAATCTAAGTTTTAAAGAGTAAAAACAACTGTTTCACCATTCTATCCTGCCGATAAATCTTTACCGTTCAACTCAAAAACATTTTAGCTACTTGACTTTTGAGTCATGAAGTTAATTGCAGCTTCTCTATAATGTCCAAATTGGCTTTGCATGGTAATGGGCAAAAGGTGTTGATGAAGCTACTTAAACGTCCAATTGGCAGAAAATGAAAGTGGAAAACAAGCATCAAGTCTAAGAAAATGACTCTAACTACCCATCATATTGTGGCTGCAAAATTCCAACTTTTAACCACTGCGCAGAAATCAACAAAAGTGATCACTAACAAGACCATATGGTATTTAGTTCAAGTTCTGAAAATAAATATTTTTCAGAAATAGAATGCCTTGTGTGATATTTCCATGCATGATATTATTAAGATAATGACTCCCATGTTTGTTGACCAGAAACATTATTGACAATGACTCCACTTGCTGGTGGTGGTCAGTGAGAGAATTTTTATAATGCTAGGGACTACCAAATTTTTTGGTGCTCCTTTTCCTTTTCTGGTAAAAAAAAATTACTCTTAAACTCTTATCTTTTTTTATATTTCCCTCTCATCCATTTTATTTTCCTTTTTTGGCTGGGAGCACCGTGCTCCCGGACCACGAAAGAAACACTCGGTCAATGGTGACTACCTACAATGACATGATGATGCTTGGTTGGTGGTATGATAATAGAAGGGAAGTACATTGGAAATCTCACATGGCAAAAATATTCTCATGCCATGAGAATATAGCAAAAATATTCTCATGAAGTAAAATCTACCTGGCTATGGCCATGTGTAAAAAAACCTTTAACAAATATTTTTGAAGGTATAACTATAAACAGTTTGAAACAGCAGAGAATTATTTGGGAACACAGAAGATCAAAAGATTCCAAAATTGGATTGTCTGCTGTGACTAGATATCAAATTAGATTGCATGGCTGAATATCGCTCATCCACAAGAAGATTTACACTTCAGATTTTATCGAAATGAAAAATTCCAAACAAATTCTTGGCAATCAAGAATCTGTTGAAGCCCTGAAGTTGAAGGGGCACTACCATTTGGTTTGAATAATCATCATGCACTAATTATGATAAAACTCCCCGTTATCAGTGTGGGGTGGAAAATCCTAAATACTCTTGCATAATTGCAAGAAGCTGTTTAGAGAGAGAGAGAGAGAGAGAGAGAGAGAGAGAGAGAGAGAGAGAGAGAGAGAGAGAGAGAGAGAGAGAGAGAGAGAGAGAGAGAGAGAGAGAGAGAGAGAACACCTAACAAAACTGCTGACGGAAATACATATTTGAAACAACACCCGTAAGATATCATGAAATGACAAGTTTCTGTTCATACTTTTTAACAATGGCTCTTCAATCTCATGATCTCTAGAAAAAACCAAAATATCACTGAAATCTTCATTCAACATAATTGGTACACAATACCAAAATTGGTCGTATAGTGTTCTTTGGATAATTATTTAAAAAAAATTAAAAACAAAAATCTTCATAGTGAAACGACAAGTACCTATAAATTTCATATGGTACATTCTGCTTAACCAGGTGAATCACAGATTGACATTCTCCAAGTACCATTTGTAGGTACCAACAAGCCCATCCTTGAGTGAGATTTTTGGTGTCCAACCCAAACCTGCAAGTTTGGAGCTATCCATCAGCTTTCTTGGAGTCCCATCAGGCTTAGTAGTATCCCAAACAAGATCCCCTTCAAATCCCACTACTTCCTTCATCAACTCAGCCAATTCCTTAATAGTAACCTCCTTTCCACTCCCTACATTCAAATGCTCCAATCCACTGTACTTCTCCATCATGAAGACAACCGCGTCTGCCAAATCCTCAACGTGCAAAAACTCCCTCAATGGACTCCCTGTACCCCACACCACCACCTCCTTGGCACATTTGACCTTTGCCTCATGAAACCTTCTCATCAAAGCAGGTAAAACATGCGAATTTTCAGGATGAAAATTGTCATTTGGTCCATATAAGTTGGTTGGCATTCCTGAAATTGCATCCCATTTATACTGAATCCTATAAGCCTGGCACATTTTGATCCCAGCAATCTTGGCAATTGCATACCATTCATTTGTTGGCTCTAAGGGGCCAGTAAGCAAAGCATCTTCTGGGATAGGTTGAGGTGCAAACTTGGGGTAAATGCAAGAGGAACCCAAAAACAATAGCTTCTTAGCACCATGGCGATAAGCAGAATCGATGACATTGGTCTGGATCTGGAGGTTTATGGAAATGAAATCAGCAGGGTAGGTGTTGTTGGCATGGATGCCACCAACTTTGGCTGCAGCTACAATGACAAATTCAGGCTTTTCAGAGGCAAAGAAGGCTTCAACATCAGATTGGCGAGTGAGATCAAGCTCAGCATGAGAACACAAGATTAGATTAGTGAACCCAAGTTGGGTCAGCTTGCGAACAATGGCTGAGCCAACAAGACCCCGGTGACCAGCAACAAAAACCTTAGCAGATTTGTCAGCCTGAAATGAATTAGATGACAATGCTGCTGCAAACACACACACACACACACAAAAATAAATAAATTAAATAATATAAAATCAGCAATTCAGATATTCAAAATCTAAGAAGGAAAATTCTCTTTTTTGGTTAGAATACAGGGAAGATATTGTAACAACCAAGTTGTGTTACTACCAAGTTACTACCAATCAATCTCACCGTTAGATCGATTATGTTAATCCAACAGTTATATTTATTTTCATCTTTATATGGTCATGATTTCCCAAATTTAATACTTTATATTTATTTCCAACTTTTATGGTTATGACTTCCCATATTTAATGTTTTCACTTTAAATATGGGGAATCATGACCATACAAAGATGAAAATAAATATAACCATTGGATCAACATAATCGACACTGGATCAACATAATCGACGATATAACAGTGAGGTTGATTGGTAGTATCATGGTTGTTACAATATCCTTCCCCTATAATATTTGCCAGAATGAGTTGACATTGTTATTGCTACTGACTCTTAGACCACCATGACTTATCTAACAACCACCCTGATCAAATTCTGGTTATATTGAGTCAAATTTTTCTGGGTGTGTAACATTACTCATCAAAGAATTAAGAGATTCAATTCAAGTTGGGATCTGAAAGAGCCTCAATGACTAATTTTCTAAGCAATGAAACATAGGGAAGACATGAATAATAAAGAGAAGAAGAACCGTTGTTGTTGTCTTGGCTTCCCATATTTGGGTGTGGAGCAAGATTTATTCCCTCCTTCCAATTCAAATCAAACCTGGAACGAATCAACAACATGAACAAGTTATCACAGAAAAAAGTACAATAATTCACACATAACAACAGTACCACCACCACCACCCCCATCAATCAACGGCACCTTGAGATTATGATTTCGAATTTGAACAGAAAACCCACTTCCAAAACGACGAAACGACACGAGGGGTGGAGGAAAAATCGAAACTTTACCTCGAGTCCAAAGAAAAAAGGAACCAGAAGCTCTTTATTGAGAAGCTAAAATGAATGAATGGGTTAGTGATAAAATGAAAAAAAAGGTCCAGCGATATGAAAGAATCCGATCCACGGGGGATCTGTTGGATCGGACTCTGGTGTTGGTAGCTCAGATCTGTTGGATTCCGGCGAAGATCAAATCCCCACTCCTCTAACGCTCAGATCTTTTCATTTTTCACTACATGTACGTAACATTATCTTTTGTAAACATTTCAAAGGATCATACATATTTTTTTTTAGAGCGACGTTCTTGCTAAAAAAAAATATTAATATCAATTTATTACCTATTTAATAACAATTAGACAATTATATTTGCCACCCAAAAAATTTACCACCTTTATAATTAATTTAATCACCGTTGATTCTGTTAATCTAATGGTTATAATTTATTAGAAATTAAAGTTAATTAATAAATGTAACCCAATAATTTTTAATAAATTACAACCGTTAGATTGACGGAAATCAATGGTGATTAGATTGATTGTAAAGGTGTTAAACTTTTTTGGTGGTAAGTATATCATGCCCCTTTTTATTTAGGGCAATAAATTTTTTGGTGGAAATCAACCGTTAGATGAGATAGAGAGAGTGGTGAATTTTTTTGAAGAAAGAGAACATACTGATCCAATAATAAGTAAATAGGTAGTGGATTTTTTTGATAATAAGAATATCTCATTTATTCTTTTAATGATATAAAAATAAGAAATTATATATTTAATGTTGATCATTGATCCACTTTTATTTACGGCAATAATTCTTGATCAGACATGTTGACATAACATAAGCATGATGCAAAATTTGTGTTTGAGTTTATCTATATTTAAGAATAAGAAGTTGTTCCATCCTAGTGGGTCATGTCCAATCAAATATTGGTATATTATTGTGGGGTCATTATTTTCTTTCAAGTATTTACGGAGGAGATACCTTAGATCACTGTGTACTGTAATAGACATCGTAGCCAATGCATGGGATGTGTGCACAACAACGGCTAACAGAGAGAAAGTTCAAAAATGTGTACTTGTAGGCATTGCCTCCTATTTATAGAGAGTTTACCTGGTAGTATTGAAAATTTTAACTTCTTAGAAATATTGGGGGCCTAAGCTTAATCCACTGAAGATATAATAAGATTGATATTTCCTTGAGGTTCTTTCACATTTCTCCCTTAGTTGTTTGCCCTTATTAGGCTTTAGGAATATGGGCCCATAAGTTGGATCCATAACAGTTGCCCCACAGTCTGGTAGTCTGGCTGTCCAGCTTCCGGGCTATAGTTCTTTTGCTACTTTTGTGCCATGTTTTGACCCATTTCCTTGCACTTGTGCATTTGTTCTGCGAAGATCCCATTTTGCTCAGTGGCTGGCTAAAACCCATTCATTTGGCATCCAGGCTATGTTCGAGTCTGTGCTGAGTGGCTTCTTACTCGTATGGCACTATCCGAGTTCTAACTTAGTAATGGGTTTTCAATGCTGGATTATGGGTTGCTAATCTAGTGTTACATTCTCTGACCTTCTTGGATAAGGTCCGGATTCAGAGTGGCTAGTTTTTCTCTAGATTCTCTTATCTGAGCCATTTTTCCTTGCTGGCTTGAGTCGGGTTGGCAGCTCATTTTTTACGGTTTACGAGTCAACCCGACGGGTTGGCTCATTTTTGCCAACCCTAGCGGTGAACTCAGAGTTGCGAAATGTCAATGCCAAGTCGTCCACATATCTGCTGGCTCAGCCAACTTGACTATCATGTCATCTATATAAACCTCAACATTTTTGTCAATCTAGGTTTCGAAAATGCGATTCATCATTCTTTGATACGTTGCCCCAGCATTCTTTAACCCAAAAAGCATAACGTTATAGTAATAATTGGCCTTCTCCGTGATCAAGACAGTCTTCTCCTGATCTGCGGGTGCATGGGGATTTGCTTGTACCCAGAATATGCATCCATAAAGGATAAAAATCGGAAGGCAAAGTTGTCTACCAACTGATCTATGTTGGGCGTGGGATACGAATCTATGTGACGCGCTTTGTTGAGGTCCATGTAGTTAGTACAGACCCTCCATTTTTCGCTTGGCTTTTTAACCATCATGATGTTAAAGAGTTAGGTTGGTTATTGGATTTCTCTAATGAAGCCAACCTCCAATAGCTCTTCAACATATTCTTCTATGGTATGCCACCTTTCAGGTTCGAGCTTCCTCTTCTTCTGTGCCACAAGAGTGGTGCCGGGGTAGATGGTAAGCTTATGACAACAAAAATTGGGTTAACCCCCGGAGCTTCTATTGATCTCCAACCAAATACATCACTATTTTCTTTAAGGAAAGCATCAATACGACATTTCAAGTTAGGCTCCAAAGCTCTTCCTATCTTTGTGTTTTTTTTGGGTTCGTCCCCCAAGACCAGCTCTTCCAACTTGTTGTTTGGCTCCAGGCTCGACACATAACTATCCCCCCTCATATCTTGCTCGACCATGTTTATTGCCTTCTCGGACGGTCGTATTGTATTTTCCTTGTCCGAGATCTTTTTCCCCAGGTCGAACCTTGGGTGGGGAGGACGGTTCGGCTTCACTTATCTTTATGGTTTCATAATAGCATTCCCTAGACTGCTTCTGATCTCTCTTTATGATGACGGCCTCATTCTTTGAGCTAACCATCTTCAAATCCTAATGCTTGGTGGATATTAGCATATCCCATTTGTGTTTGGTAGAGATCACATTGCATGTAATTTTCATGTCATTCATCCATACTTGAGCTATGTCATTGAATATATTGGTGTGATGACCATGGAAGGCTTAGTTATGCTTGAAAGTGATAAAAGCTACCATGATCTCATATTAATATAGGAGATGGACCAGATTGTATCGGAAGAGGAATCTAAGGATAAATACCATACAGTTGCGCACTAAGGATATATGATATAATTATCTCAGGTAAATGCGTAGTCTAAGTGGGAAATTATATTTTCTAACGTGTTCGTGGGCTATATATTATATTAATAACTATATTATGCTATTTAATATATATCGGATAAATTAAAGTGATCAAATAAAGATGGCCAAATAGATTCTTAAGTAAGTGTGGGACAAATGAGTGGATACCAATATTGGGCCAACTAGGTATAATGGGAGCTTACTGACCCAACAATAAGTGTGGGTTATGGTCCCCAATATGTCGGATAACAACCGTAGTTTCTCTTCCCCATAAAGAGAGAGATAATACACTAAAGATTAAGGATTATGACTATTTGACCGAGGAAGATCACATACCTAAAAGAGAAGATCATACTAAATAATGAGAATTAGGGACAAAGGAAGTTTGTATACCCCAAAGGAGAAGACAAGTATGCCTCCACCTTTCTGTTAATATTCCTTTATGATTTGGTATAATGGATCTTGGTTTATTGGTGATAGTTATCACCATAAGGTTAAGATGAATTAATATTCCAACATCCTTAAATTAGGTTTTAAAATTGAGAAAGTTATATTAATATGAAATAATCTTGACCCCTTAAAAAACATAACAATAATCTTTATTGCATATTATATCATTTGGAAGCGTGTGATATTTATGTATGTAAAAAAAATATTATCAAAAGTAGTTGATATAAGGTTATATTTTTGTGAAATTAATTTATAAAATTTAAAAATTATTACATTTGGTCAATTGTTCATTTATTATTAGAAATTTAGAATCTTACAATTTTCTCTTTTAAAATAATTAGTCAAGAAATATTTTTAACAGCAAACAGCATGACTCTTAATCATATAATGGTTGTTGATTTGCTTGCCTGCAAAAGAATTTGGATATCCTGCCAAAGTTTGCTTCCTCCCGACGTGCTTACATTTTGTATTATTTTCTCTATTCATTAAGGGAAAATAGAAAATATATTAGGTGAATAGCCCAATAAGATTTAAATTTTTTTAACCCAATTAGACCGGTTTGGATAAAAAAAATAAATTAATTGGGTTTGATATTTTTTATTTTGTAAGAAATAATTTATATATATATATATATATATATATATATATATATATATAGTTTGTATGTGAAACTTATATTGCCTACTGCACCAATATACGTTATATTATACATCCGAAAATATATATATATATATATATATATATATATATATATATATAAAAGAAAACATATTGAAGAAAAAGAAAAAGACATTGAGTCACACACATTTTATATATATAAAAACTAAAATTATATCCTACGGCATAATATACGTTAAATCCAAAATTATATCATGTGACATTAGAGTTTCTACTGTTATTCTTTCAGTTGCAAAGCTTCATCTTTCACTTCGCGAGCCTCTTGTTAGACATGTGGGAGCACATGGCTATGTTTGAACGGAGAAATTAAAAATTGAATGTTTCACGCATATCTATGTTATGTTTTCTATCTTATGATTTAGCAAACTATTAATTTATTTTGTGAAACATGTTAGTCTATTTTTTTTTTCAATATACTTTATGTAAAAAAATTAAAGGGAAGAGATTGAGAACTTCAGAAGCAAAACTGCGTTTGTTGTTCAACTGGGGTAGCCCAAGCTCGATGGCTATTAGCCACAATAGATCGAAACCCTTAAAAATATTTTGTTATATGATTAAAAAAAAATTACCTTTGAACATAATTTTTAAAGGAAATATATTTATCATGTTATTTTAGATAAATAATTTTATGCAACAATAAAAAAAAGATTTTTTATTTTTTTTTATAATAAATTTCACTTATTTTTTATATGTGTTGTACGAGATAATTTATCTCATATAACATGAGAAATATATTTTCTAGTTTTTAAAACATAAACCATTAATTGAAAGAATTACACACTTCGTTAACGCTATGCAATAATGATATATAATTTAACTGAATCGATCTCAATCGTATATTTCCAACCCGATTAAAAGAACCCGTTTGAAATCGATCGAGAATGAGTTTGCATGCTCTGATTAATTCGGAATCAGCTATAAATCATAAATTGATTTTAAAATATAAAATGGTTCTAAATTAATTCCGAACCGACTCAAAAAAATATTCAGTTCAAATATAATAAAACAATTGGATTCTTTGAAATTGCTTCAGTATTGGAAGCTGAAATTTGAGGTCATTGTAGAAGAGTATACTAGCAAATAAAATTATAAATTTTTTAAAATGAGTTATATTTTTTTTCTGGCCGAATTAATTCAATTTGATTAAAAATATATGGTTTGAATCAAATCATGTTCATCCTGACACTCCGGTGTTTTTTTTTATAAGTGTTTAATAACTACAAATAGAAACACTTCGATTCATAATGAGAATAGAAACAGTTATTATCACTTCAAAATCAAAACTACAAGTAGAAGAAGGAAAATATAATTATGTCCATTACCCTCAACATTTCGTGGTACATCAGCCTCCACTAGGAATTTATCAGCTACTTTTATCTAATTTGATGGGAGTTTCTTTATTATTCTTTTAAATGATATATTTGACATATTTTAATTGTAACCTTTTAAAAAATAAAATAGTTCAAAATGCACTAAATATTTATCTATCACATTAAAAACTTATAATTGTGGATATTTAAGCAATGTACGGATAAGATAACTAATTTTGTTATTAATGCATGGTTGGTTGCACAATATTGTTTTAAGTTGTGGAATACCAGTTTATTTTTACAGCAAACAGTTTATACCAATTCCTTTAGGGAGGTGAAAAAATTTGAATAAAAACTTTTTAAAATTATTTTAAAGTGAGACACTTGAAAGTAAAGTATAATTAGTTTACATTTTATCCAGTTATTGTTAAAAAAGAAAAAAAGTATATAATGTTATTTTAGACAATTTTATCTGATATTGATTGAAACAATGTCGTTTTGAATTGAAAAATTAAAAAATTAGAATGATAAAAACTATTATAACCGTAAAATAATTAAAATTACAAATAACATCATGATTTCAGTCGCAAAACAATGTTATTTCGATCAACATTAGACAGAATTATCTAAAATAATTTTAGAAAAGAAGAACATTTCTTTTACCAAAAAAAAAAGAAAAGAAGAACATTTCTTAAAACATATAAAATATTAGTAAGTGAGGGAAATTTTTGAAAATATTTTTACTTTATTCTTTTTTCAGTCCACTACTCATTTTATACTTTTCTAAATTGTTCTTATTCTATTCTTGTACTCCCATTATGTATATACATGATGCTTATTTCAAACTTTATAAAATTATAGGATAAGATTGGCAGAATATTTTCATTTCAAAAAAGAGAAAGTAGGTCCCACCGGGAGTCGAACCCAGGTCGCTGGATTCAAAGTCCAGAGTGCTAACCACTACACCATGGAACCCCTGGTAGCCTGCAGGTTTGTATTAGTTTTACTAATCTAATTTTGTTTTCATATATTAGCAGAAATAATTTGATTTTTCCACTCATATATCAAAACAAGTATGAAAGAACATAAAATAAAAATACAGAAAATATTTTTATTTTAATTTAAACTACTAACAATTTTATTAACATTTAATCTTAAACACACGTACATAGCTAGGCACACACATTTTAATATTCTTTTGTTTTTATAAAAATTGATAAAATATAATATTATCAGAAAACAATTACAAAATGCTCATAAGATAATTACTTAATTACTAATTTATTATTGGGTTATATGCGGTAAGTCAATACGACGTCATTTTGCGGCGGAAATCATTATTTTTTTATTATTTTAATTTATTTCGGGGTTATAATAGTCTTTATATTTATAATTTTTTAAAATTTCAATACCAAAATAACGTCATTTTAGAAATAAATGCAGATAACTTATCTGTATTAACTGTAGAAATATTTTTCCTTTATTATTTTATAAATGTATGATTATATTTATATTTATTTCATGCAGCTCCCTCATCAGCTGCTGCCTTGTGCAATATATATATATATATATATATATATATATATATATATATATATATATATCCTAGTATCTTAATTAGATTCGGATGGCATATTCACACAATTTTTCTCCATTATCTGTATTTAGTAACTTACCCGAACAAGACAACTCAATACATAAAAAATGGGAAAGAAACGTCCCGAGTTATTTAACCAATTCATAAATAAAAGATAACCAAAAATCTCTCTCAAAAAACGGTCCAATAAATCATTGACGGCAGAAACACAAAGTTGTTTCACAACATTACATTTCAGACAATTGTGCCACATAATCAGACATGAAACACAATCCAATAATGCAACATCTTATGTTGCAAGCCACCTCTCTTTCTCTTTCTCTCTTTCTCCCTATATGTGTCTGACGATGATGTAGTACAAGATAAATTTATTTTTCATATAAAAATACGTGAAGTTTTTTATTTTTCGCTATTATTTTTATATAATCTCACATGGTCTCATATGATTTTATATATTTAAGAGATAATTTTATCTCCTATAATATAAAATGAGATAAGATATATGATCAGGGTCATTTTATATTGGTATAAATTATATTCTTAATCTTGGTTGTTGATCCTATTTATATGTAATGATTTTAATTTATTAGATATTTAAGCAGTTAGATGAAAGCTAATCAATGATCAAAATGTAAGACTCTTGTTCTTAACCGGTGTAAGAATAAAATTTTATATACTAAATCTTGATCTTTGATTTGTTTTTATTTAATTACTCAAATATCTAATAAACTAAAACGTTACATATAAATAGCATCAGCATCCAAAATTAGTAATGTAATTTATACTGGCATAAAATGATCATATATATATATATATATATATATATATATATATATATATATATATATAATTTATTAGATACTGTTATCAAACTTTGAAATTTGACACCAAATCGTAATTATTGATTTCCGTCAATCAACGATTATCATATATTGAGAATTAATAATTAAAATTTTATATACTATAACCATTGATTGGTGAAAATCATAATTGTTTTTAAATTTTAATTTGATACCGATATCAAAAGATCTGCCATATATATATATATATATATATATATATATATATATATATGGCAAAATTATTAATGTGATTATATAAGCATTGATGCAGTTAAAATACGTCGTTTATATATGGGAAATCACATTTAAAATTAATTGTAGAAAATAAAAATATTATATTTATTTCCAACTTTGTATGGTTTATGATTCCCCATATTTAATGTTTTATATTTATTTCCACCTTTGTATTTATTTTATTTTTTAATGCTTTTCATTATAAAACGACATAGTTTTATATGACTGCAAATCCTTCAAGTTTTGCAGTCACTTTACATCCGCTAAACCCTATATATATATATATATATGAGAAAAATTATATTTACAAACTTTTTATTTACAAACTCTTACAAACTATACTATGTTTGACCGGTAGTATAATCTTGAGAAGAATATTACCGGTCAACATAGTGTAGTTTGTAAAAAAAATTATGAATATAACCTTTCTCTATATATATATATATATATATATATATATATATATATATATATATATATATATATATATATATATATATATAGGGTTTTATAATTGTTAGCCTGATTTTACCCTTTTACAAAAAAACAAATGGCCTCGCTTGCCCCGTTAGCTTGTTATTTTTTAACTTTCAGTGATTGTGTTACATGTCATAATTTCAACGTCCAACCAGAATCATGAATCATGACAGAACTGCATACAATATGCATTTAAGTCATTTTCAAAAACAAAATGCTCAAACTAAATAACATATATTTCATCAGATCCAATACATGAATCCAACAAACACATCATGATGCTTGTAGTAAGTATAACCTCTTCCAAAACTCTTTTAATATATTCATATACACAATCTAACAGGTTAATATAAGAAATAAAGTAAGATTTCTAAAAATATATATATATAAGTTATAAATAATTGCAATTGATTAAATTTATATCTTTTTTTCATACTTACTTTATTTTATTTTATTTATAATATTTATCATGTTATAGACTATACATGTGATTAAACATGTTTTTTTTAAGACCCGAGCCCAGCCTATTATACAAAATATACTAAAGAAAGAAAATAAGATAAAATTACTTTTATATATATATATATATATATATATATATATATATAAAAAAGAGCAATAGAGATGGTAGCTGGTAGGCTAATATGCATCCCAGTCAAACCCACAACTCTTGACCAAAATTGGTTTTCCACGGTCAAACATATCCTCAGCTTCTAAGAAGTTGCTTCCAAGACTTTTGCTAGTCATTGAAAAGCCTTTACCATAAAATCATGCATCAATTCCCTCCTCTTCTTTTCTCTATATATCACTATTGATCAGTCTTGTCTCCTCCCAGAACATCAAGCCTTCCCCATCTCTCAATATATATTCAAAACCCAAAGCCTATCTTCTTTGCCACCCCAATTCATGAGGACATCTTTCACTGACCTTCTTTCCAACCATAACAACAACAACAACAACAGTAACATGACCATGGATGATGATTACTGGCAAACTAGTGAACTTAAAACTGATCATCAAGTTGGACTTGATGTTGTTCCCAAATTCAAGTCTGTTCAACCTCCCTCACTACCCCTCTCTCCCTCACCAATTTCCCCTTCTTCTTACTTTGCTTTTACATCTGCTCTCAGCCCAACTGAGTTCTTGAACTCTTCTTTGTTTCTTTCTTCTCCAAATGTAAGTTACAAACCATTTCATCAATCATCTTTTTGCAAATTTACAAGTATAGTTTTATATTTTGGGCCATCTCTAATTGTGGGGTTTTTTTTTCCTTTGTTGTTATATGTGGTTTTAGATTTTTGCATCTCCTACTACTGAGGCTTTTGCTGGCCAGTGCTTGAACTGGAGGAACAGTTCAGGTGAAGACCAACAACATGACAAGGAGTATGAGAAAAACTACTCTGACTTCTCTTTCCAAACCCAAACAAAGCCTGCATCTGTCCTTCAATCTTCTACAAGCATGTTTGAAGTGGTAAGCACTATTCTTTTTTTCTTCTTTTTTTCCTTTTTAAATGACCATTTTGTGTGTGTCTTCTAGGTTATTTAGTTTATCATTAAGGATACTAAGAGGCCGGTTGTTGTTCTCTCTGCTGTTCTTAACATACAGTCTTTGCTTTTTATGGATTGTGGGGTCAGTTCATTACTTGTTTTTAATGACCCTTGGAATTGTCTTCTTCTTTTTTGTTATTCTCTTTTTGCTTTATTTTTGTTGGTAAAACGAGGTCAAAACTTGACTAGCATATTCTAAGTTGAAAAAGTCTAACTTCTAAAGCATGTCAATGTATGTTTTTTATGTTTTAACAAACAATAAACTTCATTATAATGATTATCAAACTGTATCATGTCTTATATTTTGATTTGTATTCTAAATACTTGTTCTGCTTTGAACAGCAGGAACCACTTAAGAAACAAGACATATGGAAATTCAATGAACCTAAGAAGCAAACTGATTTTTCATCTGAGAGGACAGCTACAAAATCTGAATACCCTTCAACTCACAGCTTTTCCTCAGAAATGACATCAAGCAAACCAGAAATACAAAGTAATTCAGTTCCTGGGTCTGGTTATTTTAACTACACTAATGCATCTCAGTCTGTTAGAGAACAGAAGAGAACAGAAGATGGGTACAACTGGAGAAAATATGGACAGAAACAAGTGAAAGGAAGTGAAAATCCACGCAGTTATTACAAGTGCACACATCAAAATTGCTCAATGAAGAAGAAAGTTGAAAGGTCTTTGGATGGACAAATTACTGAAATAGTATATAAGGGCAATCATAACCATCCCAAACCCCAGTCTACTAGAAGAACTAGCTCTCAATCAATTCATCAACCTTCTTCATCCTGCACCAACTCAGGGATTTCTGATCAATCAGTGGTGACCCTAGGCAATCCACAAATGGAGCCTGTCTCCATACAAGAAGATTCTTCAGCCTCAGTGGGAGAGGAAAGCTTTGAGCAAACATCACAAACCAGTTATTCTGGAGGAGATGAAGATGACCTTGGACCTGAGGCCAAAAGATGGTAAGATCATCAAATTACAGTCTAATGACTTCTTGATTCATAATCTTAAAATGAGATTGCATATTGCACTTGGTTTAAATATAACCAATTCTGATTCTCATTGTTGCAGGAAGGGAGAGAATGGAAATGATGGCTATTCTACCTCAGCGAGTAGAACTGTTAGGGAACCTAGAGTTGTTGTTCAAACCACAAGCGAAATTGATATACTTGATGATGGCTTTAGGTGGAGAAAATATGGACAGAAAGTAGTTAAAGGAAACCCAAATGCAAGGTATTTAAAAGACCTTTTTTTTTTTTTTTTTTGATATAACCTGGAGGTATCCCCATTTAACCCCTTCCGGTCACCTTGCTCTCGGGGTACGGCCCTGTAGGCTAGCTCCTCATTGAAACAGCGGGTGCATTGAGCTTCGCTACCGGAGGAAGGATGAGACTAATCCCCCAATCGAGGAGGGAGGCACATCCTTTGCCCCCCCCAAAGATTTTCCAAGAATTTGTTTGAGTCAGGGTTTGAATCCCTGACTCAAGCAAACTCGGGAGCTCAGTTGCCAACTGAGCTACCCTTGGGGTTTTTTTAAAAGACCCTTTTAGTTAATGGTTCTAACGTGTTACAATTCAATTCATATTGTTACTCACTTGTTGAAAATATTCCATATCTACAGAAGCTATTACAAATGCACAGCCACTGGTTGTTCAGTGAGGAAACATGTTGAGCGAGCTGCACATGATATCAAAGCTGTGATCACAACTTATGAAGGGAAACACAACCATGACATACCTGCAGCACGTGGGAGTGGAAGTTATAACATGAACAGAATTTCTCTGAATAGCAACACTAGCAATGTACCAGCACCTATAAGGCCTTCAGCGGTGAACCATTATTCTAGCACATCAAGTTTCACAAACTCACTTTACAATGGTATGCTTCCAACAACTGGAAGTCAAGAATCATTTCCATTGGACATGTTGCAGAGCCCTGGAAGTTTTGGTTATTCTGCTCTTGGTAGATCAATGGGTTCATATACCAATCATGAACAATAATCTGATGCTGCATACCCAAAGGGGTAAGGATGAGAGAAAGGATGACTCATTCCTCAAGTCATTTCTGTCAAAAGGACTTCTAAATTTGGGACCACAACTTTACATGTTATATTGGATATGTTGTTGTATAGCATTTAGGATTTTAGTTATTCTTAGCAGAATAGAAACAAAGAACCATGACTGGCACTACAGTCCTAGTGATAGCAAATAGCTGTAATACCTGTTTGTCAAGTCCATGGTCTTATTTGAACTTCAATTTTATATTAGGAGATACAAAAAAATGAGTTGACCGATGAATACTATTATTCTTTTGTTGTATTTGTAGGAAAAGGGATTCTTTGGAAGAGTCTTACCATAGTCAATTAATTGGTTACGTGTGCTTTTGCTGAATATTTCTACTGTTCAGTACTTTCTGCATTTAGTTTTCATTAGATGATTTGTGATGAATTCCATCATTATCCCCAAAATCATCACTTGGATTTGGATAAATTTTCAATTCGTAGTCCTTAAAACATATGCGAATTTTGAAGATGACAAAATGGTACGTGACTTCTCATTTAATTAGAAAAGAAAACATAGTTCAGGAAGTTTACACGACTGAGAAATTTACAAAGAAAAAAACTCACATGGTCTTAAGGTTGAAAGTTGAAACCTCTAGGATTTGAACAAAGTCAAGATATATTTTTTTATTTGATGTACATTTAGTCATCATATTGTTAGAGAATATAATATAAATCATTAAAAAGGCCCTTACCTACTACTTAAGGTTTTGAGTTGAAGTTGTTCTTTAACATGGTATCAAAGTCCATTAGATTAATTTTTTTTAAAAAAAAAACACGAGGCAAAAAAAAAAAAAAAATTTGATATACATTTAATGGGCTTGTGCATCTTGCGTGAGGGGGTGTGAGGGGGTGTGTTAGAGAATATAATATAAATCATTAAAAAGGCCTTACCTACTAGTTAAGGTTTTGGGTTGAAGTAGTTCTTTAACACAACACAGATTGTGAAAAAAGAAAGAAAGAAAAAAGCAATTAAGTTCTGACTTCTGCTACTTGCGTCTGGCAGTTACTGTAATGCATTCACCACATTACTTTTTTTTTTTTTCCCTGCCAAATTGATCAATAAATAGTCTCAAGTAGAAAAAAAGTATACTTTAGTTGTATTCGTATATGAAATCAGTGTCACATCTCAATGTAACATATGCACAGGGCCAGAGAGGAGAGTGAGGGAGATTCCTGGTTCCCTTACTCAACATAAAAATACAGACATATGTGAAAGTAAATTACACAGTATGAAACAATAACAAGGAGAATTTTGTGGCAGTTTAGATATAAGGTTGAATTGATAGTTTGTAGCCTGAAATGAGAGCTGACACTGCTAGACACAAGAATGCAAATATAGACATGCTAATGGCTGCAGCTGAAGAGTCTGTAAAAATATTGTCTGCCCCTTCCCTCATTCTATTTGTCATTGGAATTGCTGAAGATGCTGATGATATCAAAAAATATGCAATTATCTGCAACCAAAAAACATTGCCAATCAATCTCAATTCAAGTAAGTTGCTACCATTTCATGGTCCTTAAAAGCAAACATAACATGATTGAAAGCCATTCATAAAGGTTTTGAATAAAAAAAGTTGTATAAAACTTTTGAATTATTCAAAATAAAGCCTCTCTACCAACCCAGAGATCATCTGAGTTGTATGGTGGTCCTATCAATAAGACTGATCAACTTGTCTAAAACAACAAATTAAGGCCAACAAAACTTTCCCCCCCTCGTTATTGTATTATTGAAGCATTTAAAATGTCTTTGAAAGTTCTACATCCTTCTAGAAAAATACAATTTTCTTTTTAGAAAAATTCTTTTACAATTTTCTTACACTATTACTTCCGATTGATATAACCCTCTCCTTCTTTTTATTGAGTACTTGAAGTTACATAAGCTTTTTGTTGGAGTATATATAATATAAACCATTAAAGAGGCTCTAACTCAATAGCTTAAGCTTTTGGGTTGAATTGATTATTTATATGATATCAGAGCCTCGGTGTCACGGATTTGATCCTCATTACCCCCTACTTTTTCTTGTCGAATTTTTTAGCACAGGTAGGTGGATCTGTGCATTTGTCCACCCTTCAAGTCCCATGAGCTTTTATATGAGGAGGTGTGTTGGAATATAATATAAATTATTAAAGAAACTTTCATTCAACTGCTTAAGTTTTTGAGTTGAATTAATTCTATACACTTTCATTTTCACTCTTTCAATAAAGGTAACTTGAGAGAGAAGTCTCAAGTCTCCAATCCAACCACAAAGGCTAAAGTTGAGTCTTCCATAACTATTAGGGACAACAAATTAATGCATTATATTATGATGCATCTTATAAACAGTCAAAAGATTAAATAATTTTAAAATCTTCCAAAATAGATAAAACTATATATAGTCTGAAAATGAAATTCCTTTGAGAATTGAATTCAACTTCAACACACCAAGTTCGCTTTATGACTCCCTCACTAGCCAGAGAATCAGATTTGGGTTGAAAAACATAGCACCATAGAAATCAATGTGATCAGAGAAGAATGAACATCAAACCTGATCACCAAAAAAGTCAATCATAGCTGCCATCCTCGGCTGAAGAAGCTGTTTTCCGGTGGAAAGTTCCTGAACTTGACGGAAAGCTTGGCATCCGGTGTACAAACTGGACAAAATCGCAATGGCCACCAAGTACCTATCATTTTCCAAAATCAAATTCAACTTCATCATTATCACCACTCCAAATGAACATTTTTTTTTTTAGAAAAAAAACAATTTTGATCAAAACCCATTAATCTTTATCCAAAATTCTCACAAACCCACATCACAAATCGATAAAGGGGTGCCCAGATTCCTACCTAAACTCTTCATATTTATCGAAATCCCTCCAATCTCCGTGCTTGTTGCTAGCCATGACAATGAAGGAAATCAGAGAGAAAAGCAATGCGATCCCTCTCAACCCCAATGACCCTCTCTTCAACAAGTCCTCCCTCTTCCACCGCTGCAGGATTCCGGTGATGCCGACTTCACCGGTCGCCGGCGTCTGGTGGACCTCATTCTGTGCAGAAGTCGCCATTGGCGGAGCCTCAACTTGTATCTGTGGTGATGAATTATCCTCGGAATTCGACATTATGTGTCTGTTTTTTCTCCTTCTCTTCGATTTCGCAGGTTTCAGATTCGGGCTTCGACGAATGGAATTGAAAAATAAATAATAATAATAATAAGAAGAAGAAGAAACTGAAGTTTGTTCGATTGTTTGTTTTTTCCTGTTATTTTTGTTTGCTTATAACTTCATGTTAAGGTGGCAACATCGGCAGAATCAGTTTAGTCGTTATGGAAGTTAGTGGCGTTTCAGGATAAGAGCCAATGAAAGCGCGTGATGAAACTTGGGATGACGTGGCGTGACTTCATTGGTTGGAAGAGTTTGAAGTGCGACAAAAACATTGCCAGCTGCTTCTGGATATGATTTAAAAACAAATGAGAAAGTATAATTTATTATAATAGATTTCACTTTTCTCTCTTGCAAATGTGCAAAAAGTGTGGAA
The DNA here is from genome assembly GCA_032173675.1 of Gastrolobium villosum. Lineage (NCBI taxonomy): Eukaryota > Viridiplantae > Streptophyta > Magnoliopsida > Fabales > Fabaceae > Gastrolobium > Gastrolobium villosum. The sequence continues at coordinate 14,868 of JAVKPL010011056.1, read as the reverse complement.
TTAATTTTTTTCTTTTTTTTTATGTCTATGATAAAATTTTGCTACTTTAGATTTGGAACTGAAAAGCAACTTGACTTTATGGACTTTAAAAATGGCTATTTTTTTTTTTTGGAAGGCAAATCGGTGATTCCCATTTCCATAAATGTTAACTCTTTAAGTGAGTTATTGAAATTATGAAATTTGATATCTTCACAAATTTGATATTTTGATTGGCATTGGGACCTCTATCACTATTAATTATCAGTTAGCACTTTATTTATCTCCGCTAAATAATTCGCTGAGTTCCTTAGAGCTATTAAGCATATATATATATATATATATATATATATATATATATATATATATATATATATATATATATATATGATCAACTTACACCCGATGTAAGAAAAAAAAAATCTTACACCAAATCTTAACCTTTTGTCATATATATATATATATATATATATATATATATATATATATATATATATATATATATATTGGGAATTAAAAATTAATTAATGAGTTAGACCTAATAAATCTCAACCGTTAGATGCAGAGAATTAATGGTTAAGATTTGGTTATAAGACTTATAATTATTTATATATATATATATATATTTCTTAGATATATATATTTCTTAGACTTGTGCGGGCAAATTTAAAACATAATTTTATACAGGCACAGAATTTTATCATAATATATTAATTCTAATTTGTATTATAAATACACAAATAATGAATGCAAACATGATAATAATTTTTATGTTTTCCTTGCTCAAGATAAAAAATATATATATTAATCGCATTATGAAACTTGTATTAAGATATTATAATTTTTAAAGAATCAATTAGTAACATTTTGTTCATTTCTAGTGAATTTTAGTATATGTGCAAATATAGATGCAGAATGATTTTGGTTTATGATTAAATTTTATTGACTTTGAAATTAAAATGAAACTTGACTTTAAGCTAAATTACAAATGGCTTTCCACGAGCAGTTTAGTTTTTCATTATAAAAAGTATGTGTAACGATATTTTTTTTTATTAGAATCGAGGTGATATGTGGAACATTAGATAGAAATGAGATGACATGTCCTGCATCAAAATGACCCCAAAGGGACCAATACACCATTAAACACACAGATAAGAATACAACTAATATAAGGGTCCACCTTTAATGAACAAAGACAAGAGACCACAAATCATTAACACATAGTAGAAAATATGGACACGGAACTTCTTTCAACCGTAGGTACCCAATGAAAAAACTAAACACCATTACTCATTAAATCCCTACCAGTAAGAGGTAAGAGTGAGGCAATTTTTATATCTAGTCTTATATTTGCTTATTTACAAAGAAATTGTTTTACAAATTTGAATTCAAAAAATAAAAAAACAAAAAAAAACAAAGGAATTATGAATATGCACATAACATCTCAACTCACCCAAAACCTCTCCACCTTACTCAACTATGTTTCCCATGTTATAGTTATTACAATCACTTAACAGCGGAGGCAGAAAATTTTGTGTGAGGGGTGAAGGAATTAAAATTCACATTAACTGAATGATATATTGTGCAATGTATACTTTTCTTGGCAATAGTATTGTGCAATCGAAATGATATCTCATTATGTTCTGACAATAGTATACTTTTCTTGTATTTATTGAGAAGCTAAATGATATATTGTGCTTTCAGCACATGACTCACATGCTTGACAAAATCTAGTTGCTGCTAGCAACAACGGTTTACTTTTATGCTTCAAAACACTCCTAAAACTTCAAACTATGCTATCGAAATGACTTGGTAAACACTAAAATCTTATTATATCATAACAACTATGCAAATAACAAGCTAGCTTAACTCCAGATCCCAATAAAATTTAGCAGAAAAATAAAATACTTGGATGTTTTTTCATCTTATTCAAAACATTCATCCGCTACACCACCTAGTGAACCACCAAGACTAGTCCTCCTTCATTTCAATTATCTTGTTTGTTTATCTTCTCAAGTGATCTTGATATCTTCAATGACTTTAGCTCATCTATCAACTGCATCAAGTTGTTGTATGAGGATCCACCTTCCTCTATAGTCTTCCTGGCAGCATCACCAAGTTTTCTTGCTCTCTTCCTCATTTCTGTGTTCTCATCTTCTCTTCCCATGAACCGTACCACAGCCTCAGTGATCTCTTCCCTTCTCACCATTGGACCCTCACCAATGCTGAACAAAAACTTGTTTTCTTTTGATCCCACTGGGACTCCAATCTTCAAGACATCAACTAGCAATTTCTCATTGTAAAACTGCTCAGCAAACATGGGCCATGTGATCATTGGCAAACCAACACTCATGCTTTCAAGAATGGAGTTCCAACCACAATGAGTCACAATTCCTCCTATGGCAGGGTGGTCCAATATGAGCAACTGTGGTGCCCAATTCCATATGATGTAACCCTTCTTGCTCTCTTTCATCCTTTCCTCAAACTCTTGCAAGAAACTATCTCCATCTTCATCTCCATCTATTTTCCTAATTACCAAGATAAAATTATGACCAGAATTTTCAAGCCCATGAGAAAGTTCAACAAGCTGAGCATGAGGGAGCCTGGTTAGGCTTCCAAAACTTACATATAACACAGACTCATTTTGCTTTGAGTTAAGCCAATTTAGCCACTCTGGCTCTTTTGCAAGTTCACCATTTCCCTTTTCTCTATCTTCCCTATTAACCCAAGCTGAAACTGGTCCTATACTCCAAGATTTGATGCCCTTTGTGCTCTTATAAAGTTCCTCATAATCACTTTCAAGTTCATGAAAACTATTGTACAGTGCCCCATAGCTTCTGCTCTCAGACTCAAAAACTGCATTAAAAAAGTCTGTGGCAGAACTCTTACTCCTTACCCATTCTTCTAGCTGAAGAATGGTCATCTCTATGCTATGAGGCAAACCAGGAATTGTAAACTTGTGTGTATCGGAGACTAACCTTTCATGAGGTTTATACTTCCTTACAAAACAACTTGCACAGTTGGAGAAGTAGCTTGAGCTGTAAAAGTAAAGTCTTGGAATACCAAGTCTTGCAGCAGATTCCACAGTCCATGGAAAGTTCATATCAGTAACTATACAATCAGGTTGAAGTTCCTCAAACAGAAGTTCAATTTGATCTTTGAGCATCAATAGTCCATGACTGATTTTGCCTAGCATTTCTAAGGAAGTGCCATCTTTGATGTTTTCAACCCCATCAGGGAGACCAACTTGATCTGCAGGGAATTGAAGGACATGAGTTGTTATGGGGTATCCAGAATTGAAGTCACTGTCTATGGCTTTTTGGAATGTCAAAGCATTAGCATTGGTAGTGATAATGGTAACACTAACACCATACTTGGCAAATAGCCTTGCTGTGTCTATCATTGGGTTCATATGACCAGGAGCTGGATATGGAAGAAAAATTACATTGAGTTGGTTGTGTTGAGACTCCATGTGCATGGCTAGCTCTAGCTTGGTGTCTTCACTCTGCATAGGTAACTTGTCAAGTTAGCAATGGCAAACAAAAGACTGAATTCAACTATTTGATGTACTAAAACTGAATTTGTACGCATGTGAGAACAAGGACTCAGCACCATAAAGGAACTAAAAGCTCCTTTAATAGCTGAACTTCACTCTGCATTGATTTATCTTTAGAATGTGTGATGCTAATTGCATGAAACTTAATATTTTGTATTTGTTTAATATAAAATATACTTTATATTTACTTTCTGCACGATTATTGGAGGCAAAGATATAAAAAGTTCAACTCTAAAGGGCCCGGGAACTAAAGTAAGAGCCCCACATAGCCTAAGATGTGTCCTAGTCAAGCACGCACATCACAGCTTAATATGTGCGTTGCACTGTTATTTCGGACCAAAAAACAGAATCAATATATCAGATACCAGCCAATGAGAAAGTTACAAGAAGGTTGCTTGAACAAGCCTGTGACCGTAGTCCATAATTGGTATTTCGTTCACAACATAAGCAACTAACGGGAAATCTGGTGGAGGAGAAAAAAAATTTAACCAGAAAAACGTAATTACTAGGAAAAAAGTGGGAAAGAAAATGTAAATTTGGTAGGAAAATTTTAAAAAAAGTTATTTGGTTCACCAAAATATTACTAAAAAAAATTAGATAGTATTGTCACAATTTTCATTCACTTTTTGCCATTAAGGGTTTTATGGAAATACCACATTTGAAGTGGTCAAATGACATAGTGCATTTCTTCCTTTTTTGCACGTATTTCTTAGTGGTGGGCAACCGAGTTTCATGGGTAAATTTTTGGTTCTCTTTTATTAAACAAAAACAACTCACAATGCCACAATCGATTGATGGGGGACTTCACAAAAAACCTGAACCAAACACGTCCTAATGGAATCCCAGGCATAGCTAAATGTGGAACAGTGACCAAAGTGTCACTGTTGGCAAAAAAATTTACTAAATTGTCACGCCAACAGTAAATTTTACCAAAATGTCACGTGGCATATTTCGCTACATTGTATAGCGAAATATGTGTGCAAATAATTCGCTACACATAGCAAAATATGCCACGTCAGAAACAAAAATGTCATGTGTCAAGATTGGAGAAATTCGCTACACTATGTAGCGACACGCCAACAATAAATTTTGCCAAAATGCCACGTGGCATATTTCGCTACATTGTATAGCGAAATATGTGTGCAAATAATTCGCTACACATAGCAAAATATGCCACGTCATAAACAAAAATGCCATGTGTCAAGATTGGAGAAATTCGCTACACTATGTAGCGAATTTCTCCAATCTTGACACATGGCATTTTGGCTTCTGAGCATTCTGATGTGGCATATTTTGCTATACTGTGTAGTGAATTATTTGCACACATAATTCGCTACACAATGTAACAAAATATGCCACGTGGCATTTTAACAAAATTTACTGTTTGCGTGGCAGTCTGGTAATTTTTTTGCCAACAGTGGCAAAATGGTCATTGTTCCGCTAAATGTTTACAAAACAAAACAAAACCACTCCCCGTTAAACTCGAGCAGAGAGAGGTCCGCTAAATGTTTATTGGGGTTAATTTTATCTCTTATATATATTGAATTTATATTTTCTTTTTCTTCTCCTCACATGGATACATATATAAAAAATGAAATAAAATTATCACCTACACAAATTACTTTTAAATGCTTAAATCCAATTGTGTGAATACTAACTTCAACTTAAGAGTACCTGGTACATATATATCCCCACATGAGAATTATGAAAAATTACCATTGCAGCACCATAAAGGAGCCTTCTCAACCACCGTCAATGAAGCCAGACTCATCATAAGAGCACTTTTAACCATGTGTGACCAGCTTAGATTTCCCAATCACTCTCCAATAGAGTATTAGGATATTCTAGACCGTAAAGTTTTATATTTTCCAAGAGGGAAAAGTGCTTTAAATGACACAACTTATATTCTTTCACTCTCACAAAAAAGTGGGACCCACACCTTTATTTTTGTCAATTCTCTCATCCTTTATCTATCTCTTTCTCTATCTTAAAATGACACAATCTTACATCATTTAAAATGACAACACACACTTTACCTTTTCCAAACTCACAAACAAGGCCAAAGTCTCTCCTTCAGTCTTTTGAATAATTTTCTCTATATATCATCAATTGACTATCAAGCACTGTTTTTTAACCGATCAATTTACCGGGAATCAAGTACTATTGAATCCACATCTAACTTTGAACGCTTTAGGTGATGAACTAGAGATTGAATTGTTGAGGTGATGAAGAAGAGATTATTTCCCTTAACTGAGTGTGTAACGTCTTGCCACTCCAAGAATCAACGACTATCTCCACATACTAACACGAGACTTTTCAGTATACTTTTTACTCACTCGCACACTTTACTTCCTGGGAAAATTTCACAGGAGGTCACCCATCCCAGAATTGCTCCAAGTCAAGCACGCTTAACTATGGAGTTCTTCCGTTCCGGGCTACTGAAAAGAAGATGCATCTTGTTAGTATAGGTAGTACCAATTAATTCTTATAAGTTATTCCCAAACTGTGCAGTCTCATACTTGCACAACATTTGGAATCTCTCTCTTTCGGTTGTCGATTCGATTCATTCATGCATATAACCCCGCCGGAAGCCGAGGAGCCGCTCCTTGCCCATGCCCTTTCGCACCGGCGATCACTCCCCACTCTCGTCAGCACTTGGGATGTTACATACCCATCAGCTTCCGCCTGGTTCGTCCTCGAACCACACCGTACTGGAGGAGAGAACCTAGCTCTGATACCACTAGTAATGTCTGGCCGCTTCAAGAATTAACGACTATCCCCACATACTAACACGAGACTTTTCAGTGTGCTTTTTCCTCACTCGCACACTTCCTGAGAAAACTTCCCAGGAGGTCACCCATCCCAGAATTGCTCCAAGTCAAGCACGCTTAACTATGGAATTCTTCCGTTCAGGGCTACTGAAAACAAGATGCATCTACTTTTCGGTATCCTAGACTGGAAGAACTCAATAGTTAAATGTGCTTGACTTGGGGAAATTATGGGATGGGTGACCTTCTGGGAAGTTTTCCCGGGAAGTGTGTGAGTGAGGACAAACACGCTGAAAAGTCTCGTTTTAGTGTGTGGGGAAAGTCGTTGATCCTTGCAAGTTGCGAGGCGTTAGAGAGTGTATGTCAATATAATTGTAATGTCGAGGCAAAGAAATAAACCTAAGTTGAATGGGCTAAGTGACAAACTCACCATGATAATGGATTCAGACAATACATCTCAACTCAAAATCTTAAATTTTTATTTTTATTGGTCATTTTGACCGGTTGACGGCAGATCGGGGCGGGTCAGGCCTACCCATTTTGTCACCTCTAATGCAAGCAATTGGTACGAAGGTTGCTGAGAAATTTATAATATATTTTAACACACAATATACTCTCTTTAATATATAGTATAATTTATAAAATATATATATATAAATATAACTCTTCCTTGAAAACTAATGTAATTAATAAATTAGAGTTAAGATTTAATTAAAGTGAAAAGTATTTCTCCGATCACCGAAGATAAAGTTATATCTAATGAGTTCAAAACGATATCATTTTGGGGTTATAAAATTAAAAAATTATAATGATAAAAACTAATATAATCCTGTAATATATTAGAATTATAAAAATATCTTGATTTCTATTCCAAAACAACATCGTTTTGAGCTATAATTTATTTTCCATTTATTGAAGAAATCATTTATAGGTTATAATACTTATCCCATGCAAGAAAAAAATAGTCGGCGGATTTTAAAACTCAGACCGGTCATCGACTCGGTCGAGGTATTGAGTCACTGGATTACTGGTTCAACCGGATTTACTGTTCACATATTAAAAAATATAAACATATTACTTGTATTAAAAATTCACATAAGAAAACTATCACTGAGCTTCAAAAAATAAATTGGTTCTCAATGATAGCAAATATTATATACTTCTATGCTTCTACCTCTAGACCATATCCTAATATTGGATTAAAATTCCAATATAAGCAAAATGCACCTTTTTGTGCTTGACATAGTATGGATAAATTAAATCATGATAACAAATAGTATGCATGAAATATACACTAAGGAGAAAGTGTTCACCGTTAAGATGAGATTATGAGACCATCAGTGTTTATCACCACTTTAACTTCATGAGATAATTATAAGATGCAACTAAATTACATAAACGAACTGCACTAATTCAAAATACCTTATTAGTTTCACCTTATTTTTTAATCATATTTACCAAATATTAATACGATTTAATTCAAGAGTTCTCATCGACCAAAAAAAATTACAAAAAAAAAAAAGAGATGATTGATCGGTCTAACCCAGGTCAACGGGTCGCCGGGTTTCGGCTCGGTCAATCGGTCCAAATCGAATTGACTGCATAAACGATTCAAGTAACCACTCAGACCAGAAAACTCACCAGGTCACCGATCCGGGTCGACCCGACTAGTCCGAGCCGATTTTTAAAACGGTGTGGAGTATGATATATGAATCTGGATTTTCTAATGTTAAAAAAAAAATAAAATATAATCATGTGTGAAATCATAACTTGAATTAATATGGTAATAATAAAAAATTATTAAAATAGATAATTTTTTTAGTAAAGTAAATAAACGTGATTCTCCTTTCTGTACTTGTCATCTTCCCCGTTCACCGTGCCATGTAATTACTTTTTTAGGATCCATTTCCGAAGGAGACCTTCCACAGCACTTGCAGTTGCTTGATATTCGAAAACTTTGATAATCTTCAAATTCTGATTTTGTAATCTATTCTCTTCCAAATACATATATGCTCCAACTTCCCTTCATCTTCATATACCACACTCAACGGTTAGTTGAGACCGATTCTGATTACTCTCTGAGCTTAATTTCTTTGTATTTTTTAAAATTATTTTTATTCATGTTTTATTAGCAATGTGCTTTTGTCAAATCTTTGATTTGCGAATCTGATTTTGTTGGCAGCTAATTGGAGTTTTGTTTATGAGTTTTTCTATTGTTTTTGGATTGTTTTTGTTTCATCTGTTTCCGATTATGACAGTGTTTCCTGTGAAGAATCTTATCGATCAATGTTTAGTTTATGAGTTATAGTTTATGAATAATCATGCATTGTTTTTCACATAGGACTTAGTAGTGGTGTGTTATAATATATTAATATGAAAATTATCAATGTAGTGTTATTTACTAATTTAAGCCCTTTAGGTTGAAAGAAGGGATCTGTGTGTGTATTATACACGCTTCTTCGAGCCCCTTGCATGGTGCTCTATGGTTTTCTCTGATAACAACATTGGTAACAAGAAAACAACCTTTGGTGATTTACATAAAATTATTTCTGACAACTTTTTGTTCACTGATTTTGTTGTGTCTTCAGACTTGAGACTGGTTTCATGACCTTACTGCTCTCTTCATTTTTTTTTCTTTCTTTCTCATTTTGGGATTAGATAATGATGGAATCCAATATTTACTCTGTTTATTGCTGTCAATCAATGGAGGCAAAGCCTCTTACAAACACCAATGGATACCAAAATAGCAACGTAACACAAAGATTAATAGATTAATCAGACACTAAAAGACCCTTCTCAAACTTACCCTTAGAATCAATAGACCTAAGCTCTAAGAGTCCCCAATTCCCCACTCACCAAATGGTCAATTCATTCCCCCCACTCCATAAATTCCCCCTAATTTTATACCCCTTCTAAGAATATTCTTGTACCAAACTCCTTTGGCACAGGTGGTAAGGAGTCTGGGCCCCTTAACTAGAGGTCTCGAGTTTGAGCTCTGGGAATGGAAAAAAAAGATTTGGGAGAGCCACCCCCGAAAGGGTCCGACAGTGCTCGATGGGGATTAGTCTTCGGTTACGGCCGGAGGATACCTTTGAATTTACTAACTATCTTCCTTTTCTCTCTCTATAACGACCCCTATACTGTGATTACATTTATCCCTCATACGTCAGGCCCATCAGATAATGAGATAGTTGTTCATCTTCGTCAAGAATAAATAAAAATGCCAAAAGAAAAAGAGAAAGAAGATAACAAGGGAATCATGGAGATGCACAGAATATCCTAACCCGCCCAAAACCTCTCCACCTTACTCAACTATGCTGTCCTTGTTACAGCCATCCCATTCCCTTGTAACTAACTCTTCCTTTGGCTTTTCTTCTGCAGTGAGAACATGTCTAAACATGCTGAGGGTCTTTTACTTTTTTTCAGCAAAATACTCTTCAACCCATCGTTTCTATTTTATTTTTCCAAATTCAGCATAAACTTGTGCTGAGGGTCTATCATATTGTGGTCTAACCCTTTGTTCATCTAGTTACTAAAATAGTCAACCATAAACTGAGTTAAGATTTATTCCTTCACATTAACCATTAGGCAGAATTTCTATTCCTACAACTGTATACCTTTCTTGCCGTTCTATTTATTGAGAAGCTAAACGATATTCTCTGCATTCAGCACATAATTAATATGCTTGACAAAAAGAGGAAAAAATTTCACAGGTTTATAGAAGCCAACGGACTTCCTTTCAAATCTAGTTGCTGCTAACAACAATGGTTTACTTTTATGCTTCACGCCACTCTTAAAACTTCAAACTATGCTATCCAAATGACTTGGTAAACACTAAAATCTTATTATATCATATGCAAATAACAAGCTAGCTTACCTCCAGATCCCTATAAAATTTAGCAAAAAAATGGTGTTGTTTCATCTATGTAAAACCTTCACGCTACACCTCTTAAAACTTCAAACTATGCTATCCAAAATGATTTTAGTAATCTATCAATTGCATCAAGTTGTTGTATGAGGATCTTATGCTCCCAGCATAATCATATGCAAATAACAACTGTATATAAAAATGTATATGTGGTGAAAAACCTTATTTCTACACCTCCTGAATAAATTATCTAGTTTGTTTTTCTCAAGTGCTCTTGATATCTTTAATGATTTTAGCTCATCTATCAATTGCATCAAATTCTTCATATATACTTTTATAGATTTATATAAAGTGTATATGTGGTGAAATTATTGAATAAAAATTGTCAGACAATCTCTCACTCAAATTCTTCACGTTTACAGGAGGAAAATAACAAATACAGGAGTAAGGAGAAGAATCAGACAGAAGCCCCACGCCCCAAGCGTAGGAATCCACGCTTGAAGCGTGGGAGGAGACTTCAGAACAGTGAGTCCACGCTGCAAGCGTGGAACTCCACGCTTGGAGCGTGGAGAAAGCAAAAATGGCAGAAATTCCACGCCTGGAGCGTGGATCCTGCGCTCCAAGCGTGGGATTGAGAGAGACAGCTGTCAGTTGCGAGGAAAGGAGGATTTTCAAGTTATAAAAAGGGCATAAGGCAACCCTAGGAGACACATCTGATATTCTACACATCTGAGATCATTCGGAGGCGGAAGTTCTGAGAGAGATCTCTTCTTCTACCTTTCTGTAGTTCTTTTAGTTTTTGTTTTTCAATTGAATTTTGGATTCTAGCCATGATAATGGTTGGCTAGAACCTCTTTTGCTGTAGTTAGGGTCACGAACCCTTGTGAACCCCTGATACAATGGATTGAGTTTTTATGAATATATTTATCTTTTGAATTTCGTTCTATTCTGTTCGTATTGTTATTGTTATTATTAGATCCGATCAATCTAGTAAGTAATAATAAATCTGAGGATTAGGGCCAACAAGAGGGATCTGAGGTCTTTAATCCGGAAAGGGGATAGAACGACGGTATGAACATGATCTAGACATAGACATGATTCATATTGTAGATGTTTCAATTATCGATCGTTATGCTTGATCTCATATAGGGCACCTCAAGGAATTAGGGTTCTATATGAGATTAAAGGGTTAATTCCTCAAGGGATTGAGAATTAACTATTGATACTTTTATCTGATAATTATCTAAGTTCACGATTTATATATTAATACTTAACTTAATCCAGAGTAAAAGGTGGGGATCATTGGTGAGTGCTCCCTACTACAGCGCTTTTCTCATATATTTTAAACCCTTATTTCAATTCTTATTCAAAAAGAACCAAAAACAAGTCTTTTAAATTTACAAACCAAATTTTCACACAATCCTGACATTCGTGTCAAAACCCTTTTGAAATATTTAATCTTAAAAGAAAGAGTTTTAATTGATTTAAACACACTCTCTGTGGATACGAACTGTGATTTATCACTGTATTACTTGCGCGATTCGGTACACTTGCCGAGATCGTAACAAGTTTTTGGCGCCGTTGCCGGGGAGTGTTTGTCTTGAATCAATTAATCTTGATTTTAAAGATTAAATTGTTTTTATTTTATTTTATTTTATTTTTGTTTTGAATCTGTGCTACTAATCTTTTCTCTGAAGTTGTATGCAAAGCAGTGCTTTTCTAAGGAGAAGCGAACGAATTGCTCAAAAAGAGAAGGAGAGAAAAAGGGCACAGACAGCTCCCATTCCAGTAGCTGAAACCCTAGAGATGGCTGCTCCTAATCAGAATGCTGATCCTAGGATGAACACCATCCTCACGCCTGTCTTCAACAGGCCCAATGCTGGAATTGTTCCACCAGAACTTGGGAACAATCAATGGGAACTTAAGTCCAACATCATTCAGTTGGCCGAAAGAGAAAAGTATGGAGGAGAGGACAATGAAGATCCTCACAGATTCATTGACAGATTTTTACGAATCTGTGACTCTACAAAGCCTCCACATGTTTCTGATGATGCAATCCGATTAAGACTTTTCCCTTTTTCTGTTAAAGGAAAAGCTCTTGATTGGATGGAAAGACAACCTGCGGATAGCATCATCTCTTGGGAAAATTTATCTGAAAAATTCTTTGCAGAGTTCTTCCCCATGGAGAAATACAACAACATGGTGAATGATATCACCTCCTTCAAACAACAATTTGGAGAGACCATCTGCGCTTCTTGGAATAGATTCAAGGCCCTCATGAGAAAGGTTCCTCATTATAACCTATCTCAAGGGGACCAAGTGAGAATCTTCTTCAACGGTTGTCTACCAGAAACAAAATTGGTGATTAACACTGCAGCAGGCGGTTCTTTGGGTGACAAACTGGCTTCTGAGTCATATCATCTTATTGACAAGTTAGCTAAGAACGAGAATGAAACATCTATAAGGACCGGAAAAAGGGAAGCAGTGCCGCTCAATGATAATAGTGCAATGCTGGCGGAACAGAAGTTGTTGTCCCAACAAATGTCCAATTTAAATGCGAAGTTTGAAAAGATGCAACTTTCCAAGGTGCAAGCAAGTACAGTTATCCTTGATTGTGAGTATTGTCATGAAGATCATGATACCAACACTTGTCCTACATTGATGTCCTCAGACTCTACTCAGCAATTTCAGGTAAATGGTATTTGGTATGATCAGCGCCCTAATCAAAATTTCTCAAGAAATCAAAATAATGCTGCTGGTGGTAATAATTACCAGAGGAAAAATTATCAAGGTACTGGTTTAGATATGACATCAGACAATTATCTAAAACCACCACCTATTCCAAAAAAAGAGCCTTCTGACCTGGAGCGTTTAGTCGGATCATTAGCACAAAGTACTAACACTTTAATGGAGGAAAGTAAGGCTAGTCAAAGAAGTACCAACGCTTTCATTGAGGAAAGTAGAGCTAATCAAAGAAGTACCAATGCTTTCATTGAGGAGAGCAGAGCTGATTCCAGAAATACAAAAGCTTCAATCAAGAACCTGGAATATCAGATTGGTCAACTAGCCCAACAATTATCTGATAGAGCTCCAGGTACCTTTCCTGGTAACACTACCACTAACCCCAAGGAAGATTGTTTGGTAGTTACAACTAGAAGTGGGAAAGTGGTATCAGCACCACCAAAACCTATTGAGAAGGAAAAGAAGATTGAACAAGAGGAGAAACCTGAAAAAGAAAAAGAAGAATCTCCTGAGGTATTGAAACCAACTAATGATGAGAAGGAGACAGCTACTCTTCCAAAAGAAAAATTTGAACTCAGTGAAGAGTATCTGCTGAAAATGGCACCTTATCCTGGAAGGTTGAAGCCAGAATTAAAAGCCAAGAGTTATGACAGATTTCTTGATCTTTTCAAGAAATTACATGTGAACATTCCATTCGCTGAAGCATTGGCTAATATGCCAAACTACGCCAAATTCATGAAAGACCTCCTTTCCAGGAAGCAAAAGCTACAGGAATGCCAAACAGTTGCACTTAATGAGGAGTGCAGTGCTATTATTACTAGGAAGTTTCCTCCCAAACTTCGTGATCCTGGAAGCTTTAATATTGAAATTGAAATAGGAGGCACAAAGATTGGCAAAGCTTTGTGTGATTTAGGGGCAAGTATTAATCTGATGCCCTTATCTGTTTGTAAAGCCTTAGGGATCACTGAATTGAAGCCTACTATGGTTTCTCTTCAGCTGGCTGATAGATCCTTGAGAAAACCAAGTGGAATAGTCGAAGATGTTCTGGTAAAAATTGACAAATTCATCTTTCCGGCTGATTTCATTGTGCTTGATATGGAGGTTGAGAATGAAATGCCTCTCATATTGGGTAGACCTTTCCTGGCCACAGCCCGTGCAATGATTGATGTAGAACAGGGAAAGCTGGTGCTAAGGATGAATGAAGACACAATCACTGTCAATGTCTTTGATGCAATAAAAAGACCAGATGATGATAGTGATTGTTTTGAGATTAATGTCTTAGAGGAAGTGATGCACGAAGATGAAACTCCCTTGCAAGAATTAACTGTTGAATTACAAGAAAGAGATCATATCCCTTTTGAGGAAGACATTAAAGTTGCTGATGAATTGCTTGAACAGAAGACTTCTGACAAGGAAATAGGTGCTCCTAAAGTTGATCTTAAGGAGTTACCTCCAGCCCTAAAGTATATGTTCCTGGGTGACAATGAAACATATCCAGTGATCATAAATAACAGTTTATCTACTGATGATGAGAAGAAATTGAAAGAAGTTCTTTTAAAGCATAAGACTGCTTTAGGATGGTCTATGGCTGATCTTAAAGGTATAAGCCCTTCCTTCTGTACGCATAAAATTCTCATGGAGAATGATATCAAACCGGTAAGGCAGCCTCAAAGGAGATTGAATCCCATGATGAAAGAAGTGGTGAGAAAAGAAGTAGTTAAACTTCTTGATGCCGGAATGATTTATTCAATATCCGATACTGCATGGGTGAGTCCTGTACAAACTGTACCAAAGAAAGGAGGTGTTACTGTGGTAAAGAACGATAAGGATGAATTAATCTCTACCAGGACAATTACTGGATGGAGAATGTGTGTTGACTACAGACGGCTTAATGAAGCAACTAGGAAGGATCATTTTCCTCTCCCTTTGTGGACCAAATGCTGGAAAGGTTAGCAGGT
>JAVKPL010011055.1:0-11811 GCA_032173675.1 Gastrolobium villosum | reverse complement strand
TCATTTATAGTGTAATTAATAATTAATTAATTAATATAACTTCCTAAATCATAACCGTTGGATGGACGGAAATCAACGGCTAGGATGAGAGTAAGACTTATAAGTCAAATGATCTCTTCCCTATATATATATATATATATATATATATATATATATATCAACATCAACATTACCTTTATCCCAAATTAATTGGGGTCGGTGGTAGATGAACCCACATGAAAGATATAGAATTGTTGAAAAAAAAATTAAAATAAATAAATAAATAAATAAAAATAAAAAAAATAAAAATAAAAATAAAATAAAAAAAAATAAAAAATAATAATACTAAAAATATGTATATATATATATATATATGTATATATAAATAAATAAAAGTGAAAAAGAAAGGGACAAGAAGAAGTGGGGGAAATGAAGGGGAAAAGGACTAAAAAGGGACCATCTGGAACATAGGAATAACCACGGGTCTAACCCTCCACCATACTTATAGCTTTTCTCCATTCCGTTCTAAGACATACCGTCCGCCAATCTATATCCCACTCCATTAAATCTTGTTTTACTACTTTCCCCCAAGTAAGTTTCGGCCGACCTCTGCCTCTTTTTGTGTTGAGCTCTTGGTAACAAACTTCTATTCTTACAGGAGCATCCAGGGGCCTTCTCATCACGTGCCCAAACCACCTCATATATATATATATATATATATATATATATATATATATATATATATATATATATATATATATATATGGGGGAGGTTATACTTATAACCTATTTTCGTTTACAACATCTTACAACCATATCTTAACCGTTGATTTCCGCCAATCAACGGTTATCATTTATTGCGAATTAATAAGTTTTATTTGCGAAAATCTTAACCGTTGATTGACGGAAATCAACGGTTAAGATATTGGTTGTAAGAAGTTGTAAAGGAAAATAGGTTGTAAGTATAACCTTTCCCTATATATATATATATATATATATATATATATATATATATATATAGGGTTAGGATCATTTTACACCGGTGTAAGTTACACTCTCAATCTTGACCGTCGATCCCACTTATATCTAACGATTCTAATTTTTTAGTTATATGAGCCATTGGATACACATTGGTCAATATGATTAAGATTGAGTGTAAGACTTCTTATTCGTATACTGGTATACCGGTATAAGAATATCATGCTCTCTCTCTCTCTCTCTATATATATATATATATATATATATTAAATAATAATTTTTTTTTTTTCTTTTTAGTTAGAATTTTTTTGTGGAATCTGGTTTCTGAAATGGCAATATATTCCCACATAATGCTGGAATATACCTGGAAATTCTGCTAAGTGCAAGTTTGATTTAATAGAGATACCTTTGTTTTTTATTTCAGTGGATGACTTCTTTGTTAATTCTGAGCCCCCATGTTCTCAATCAGACGAGGAGAAATCTTAAGGTGAGGCAAGTTGCATGTTTCACGTTAATCGTTAGGTTAGGAAAAATTAGGATTAATAAATGTCATCTAGCTTACTTGGCATACAGGCTTTTACTGTTACCCAAGTGTAGGCAGTTAGGCACCCTGATCTATATGATCAAGAAGAAGATAGAATGTCAATTGTTGCCTGTAGTGGTAATCTTTTGTATTCTTTTTGAGAAATCTTTTATCACGAACGTTTGGGACTATGTTTAGGATGTAATTGATTTGATGCATTTGGATATGTATTTTTATATCTTGGTTGGATCTTTGTCATTGCAAAGGTTGATGTGATTTCTACTTCAGAGTTTCACTTTGTATATTGTAAAGAATCAATTCAACCCAAAAGCTTAAGCTGTCGGGTGAGATTACATTAATGGTTTTATATATTTCAACACTCCTCACACGAGAGTCCATTGGGCTTGAAGGGTGGACAATGCATAGACAAAGAAATTCCACTTGAAAGAAAGTGGGGGCGACGAGGATCGAATCTGGGACACGAGGCTCTGATACCATGTAAAGAACTAATTCAACCCAAAAGCCTGTTGGGTGAGGCTACATTAATCGTTTTATATATCTCAACATATATTAAGCAACATTATATTTCATTGACACCCCAACGGTTATATCATCATGACATGCATGACTGAAGTTCATTAATAATAGCATGGTTAGGTGCCCTTTTTCACTTAATTAGAGTGGACAAAAAAGCTCTTATTGAGAAAAATTAATCTTTCCCAGACATGACATAAACAAGATAGATGACAAATAATTTGGGTGGTTTGACTCCAATTAACTATTGGCCAAACTAGTTTAGTTAAGAATTTTCTTATGATTAACTGATATTCCACTTTATAAACACCCGAGCTATATTGTCATTCTCCTTACAGGTTATCAATATTCTCCTTATAAGCAAAGTAGTAAGAAATAAACTTTTGCTTTATTAGCAGCAACCTAAAATGAGAATGGTGTAGTCCACCACATATTCATGAAACTCGTTAAAATATGTACTATAGATACTACAAACTTCACCATTACCTTGCAAAAACCTAACAATGGGATTGGATGAGTAGTTATGCTACTGTCGTCACTTGTTAAGGGTTTATATTGTGGTGTATTGTATCAAAAGGATGGTATCTCCATTAGCTAGCTCATCTAGTGTCCGTTAATTTTTTAGGGTTTTTATTGTTATGAAATGAAGGTAAAAGAAGACATCTATAAAGAGGATGTTGTTTCAAGTGGTACATATTTGATTTCGCTTAAGCAAGGTTTTAGGTTTAAGTCCTTGTGAATGTGAAAAATCTCCTTTGAAAGAGTTAGGTTCATCATGATGTGAATGTTTCCGGTTCAAATAAGATTGCTTTCAGTGGAAGATAACTGTAATTTATTCAAAAACAAAATAAAAAAATCACCCAAATAATTTTTATAATAAGATAAAAACTCTTTTGCGAGCTGTATCTCCTTTGGTGCTGAAAGTGCAAGGTGCAAGGGGTGCATTTTCATCAGATTAATATTAAATAAAAACATTTTATCAAGGTTTCTAGGCCCAAAAGTTTAAGTGACTTTGTAAATGGGTTAATAGCATTGTAAACCCATGTGACTTTGTAATGGGTTAATAGCATTGTAAACCCATGAGAAAGTAACAATGTAAACCCAAATGAGAATTCATTTTTGTTTGGGAAATTTAGAAGATAAATAGAAAACAAACAGAAGAAAAAATCAGAAAATTGTTGGACAAATCTTCTCTCTTTCAATTTCTCTCTCTTCTAACTAACTTCTCTCTTCGTTCTCCTTTCTTCTTCCTTCAATCTGGTGCTTTCATTGCTACCTCTCCTCCTATGGCTGATAACACTAGGATGAGGGATCTCCAAAATCAACTCACAGAGCTCCGTTAACAGCTTCTGGCTACCAAAAATAGGATCCAAACAACCGAAAATGCAACCACACAGCAATTTACCACGTGGGATATGGCCCATGACAGACGTTTCAATGCAATTGAAAATCAACAGAACGAACGTTTTGATGATTTGCGAACAGATCTCGAACGCCAAATTCAGCAGGCTAACAACGCCAATGGCTTGATTCCTCACCATGGCCGTCCGCATGGCATCTTGGGCCCAGGTCCAGGTGGACGTTCACCACGGTTAGATCTTCCCAGATTTACCTCTGGTGATCCATCTCGTTGGCTATTTGCAGTTGAATGTTATTTTTTATATTACCGAACTTTGGAACCAGATAAGCTCTTGTTAGCTTCGTTTCATTTAGATGATCCGACTGCAAGTTGGTTTCAAGGCATGTCCCGTGATGGTATCATTACCACCTGGAATGCGTTTGTTTTGGCCTTACACCAACGTTTCGGCCCAACCGAATTCGAAGACCCAGCCTCCCTTTTGGCTAAGCTCCAACAAACTTCCTCCGTCCAAGATTACCAAACATCCTTTGAGAAACTCTCAAGCAGGGTACCTGGTTTATCTCCTGCCCTCACTAAGAGCATGTTTATTTCGGGCCTTAAACCTCGAATTCGCAGCTCTATTTTACCTCACCGACCTGTTGATGTCCACCAAGCATTTGCCCTTGCACGTGTCTTTGAAGACCAAATCAATTTGGAGAGATCATTTAAACCTTGGATCCACAAATCCACCTCAACTACTTCTGCCTCTACAACCACAGCTCCTTCCCAGTTGCCACAAGTTTCCGCCATACCTGCAATACCAATTAGAAGATTATCCCCTGCAGAAATGCAAGCCAAGAGGGAGAAGAATATATGTTTCAATTGTGATGAGAAATATACCTTTGGACATAAATGCAAGAATAAGCCGGCTTTGTTATACATGGAGGGCGATGATATTGCCAATGAGGATCCTGCCCTTACTGATAACGATGACCCTCCGTTGGAAATGGATTCACCGATCCCAACCTCTCCTGAAATTAGCTTTAATGCTTTGTTTGGCCACCATAATTCCCGTTCATTTAGACTGCAAGGCACCATTTCGGGTCATTCCCTTCAGGTTCTCATTGATGGGGGTAGTACGCATAACTTCATTACTCCAAGAATGGCTTCCTTCCTCCACTTAGCTCTACAAGCCATCTCTCATTTCACAGTCCAAGTAGGCAATGGTGATACATTGTTATGTTCTGCACAGTGCACGGCCATTCCACTACTCCTACAAACTGAATTATTCCTTGTGGATTTATTCGTCATTGATCTTAAGGGCGCCGACATGGTCCTTGGAGTACAATGGCTGGCCACACTAGGCCCCATTATTACTGATTACAAACATCTTACCATGTCATTTACTCATGGTACATCCAAGGTGTCACTACAGGGTGCCCTGACAATGGACCCTGCTGCTATCTCCCCAGCACAATTACATCGTCTGGTAGCTCATAATTCTGTTGCCTGATGCCATATGTGTTTCACGACAGCCTCTCCAAACCCCATTTACCCTCTTCCAAACACCAACCAGCCGCACCTTCATTCTACTGAGGACCCAACCATTAAACAATTGCTTCATGACTTTAGTGATGTTTTCACTACACCACCTTCCCTACCCCAAACCGTCCATTCAACCACAAAATTGTCCTCCACCCTGAAACCAAACCCATACAGGTTCGCCCTTACCGTTATCCTCATTTCCAAAAGAATGAGATAGAACGTTTGGTAAAGGAAATGCTTGCTGGTGGCTTGATTCGCACTAGCCAATCTTCATTTAGTTCCCCGGTGTTACTAGTTAAAAAGAAAGATGGTACTTGGCGATTTTGTGTTGACTACCGGGCTTTAAATACGGCTACAGTGAAGGATAAGTTTCCCATTCTAACTATTGACGAGTTGTTGGACGAGTTGCACGGGGCAGTGATCTTCTCAAAGTTGGACTTACGTTCTGGTTACCATCAGATATTAATGGATCCTGTTGATATCCACAAGACTGCTTTTCGCACTCATCAGGGGCATTATGAGTTTGTCATTATGCCCTTTGGGTTGTCCAATGCACCATCTACCTTCCAGGCTACCATGAATGAGGTCTTTTCTGAATTTCTTCGCCATTTTGTAGTAATATTTTTTGATGATATTCTGGTGTATAGTGACTCATTACAGGCCCATGTTCACCACTTATTCCAAGTGTTACAAACACTTCGAAATCATTCCCTGTATGCCAAGATGTCCAAGTGCTCCTTTTCTCTGCCGTCCATCCACTTTTTGGGACACATTATATCCGGACAAGGTGTTTCACCGGATCCCCAAAAGGTCCAAGCTATTTTAGAATGGCCCCCGCCATCCTCCCAGACACAGGTCCGAGCATTCTTGGGTCTCTCTGGCTATTATCGCCGCTTCATCAAGAACTATGCTCTGATTGCAGCTCCATTATCGGACCTATTAAGCAAAGCAGGCTTTCACTGGTCACAGGCAACAGCTGAAGCTTTTCAAAAATTGAAATCACTAATGACCGCCGCTCCTATCTTAGCTCTTCCAGACTTTTCACGTCCGTTTGTTGTTGAGACAGATGCGTCGGGCATAGGAATAGGGGCTGTACTCCTTCAGCAAGATCACCCCATTGCTTTCTTCAGCAAGAAACTATCACCTACAATGCGCAATAAATCGACTTATGTGAGAGAGATGTTTGCTATTTCAGCAGCAGTAGCCAAGTGGAGACAATACTTACTTGGTTCGCAGTTCATTATCCGGACCGACCACCGCAGTTTGCACCACCTTTTATCTCAGGTAGTCCAGACACCAGAACAACAACTCTTTTTGGCTAAGTTGTTAGGATTCAACTTTACTATCCAGTACAAATCTGGCAAGACAAATGTGGTGGCCGATGCTCTGTCCCGTGTACCAGAGGAGCCACCAGTCACTTCATCTTCACACTTAACTGTCCTTTCCGGCCCGACTTCCAACTACGCTTCTACTTTACACAAGGATCTTCTGATGGATCCTTATGCTGTGCAACTAATGCAAGACATTCAGAAGCAACCCGCCTCTTGGCCGAAATGGAGAGTCCATGGCAACTTACTATTCCACAACAACCGAATCTTCATCCCTAAGGGTTCTGGTTTAATTCCTCAGCTACTTCAGGAGATGCATTCGTCGGTTCAAGAAGGCCACTCTGGTTTCAATGCCACACTTCAACGCATTTCCTGCACATTCACATGGAAAGGGATCAGAAATGATGTGAAACAATTTGTCAAAAACTGTGATGTGTGTCAGAAGGTCAAACCTCAAAATCATGCTCCGTATGGGTTACTCCAACCCATCACGCCTCCGGATTCATTATGGACTGACTTGTCCATGGACTTTATCACCCATCTACCCCTTTCCAATGGGTTCACAGCTATATTAGTTGTTGTTGATCGATTTTCCAAGGGTGGTCATTTCACGGCTTTGCCTTCAAATTATACAGCTGCTCATGTTGCAAAGGTGTTCTGGGATTCGGTGGGCAAATTACATGGCTTTCCTCGGACTATAATTTCTGACCGCGATCCACTTTTCTTGAGCACTTTCTGGCGCACCTTGTTCCAGCTCCAAGGCACCGCCCTCCATTATAGCACAGCATATCACCCTCAGTCGGATGGCCAAACGGAACATGTCAACAGATGTTTACAGCAATATCTCAGAGCATTCACTCATACACACCCCAAGCTATGGTCCAAATACCTGAGCTTTGCTGAGTTTCACTTCAATACTGCTTTCAATCGTTCCACGGGTCTCACTCCATTTGAGATTACTTTTGGCCGCAAGCCACCGAACCTCTTGGCATACACATTTGGCTCCTCGGCGGTGGAGGCCATTGATGCTGATCTATACACCAGATCCCAGATCCTTTGTACCCTGAAAGAAAATTTATTCAAATCCCAAAATGCGATGAAGGCTTATGCAGATCGCAAGAGAAAAGAACGAACCTTTCAGGTAGGTGACTGGGTTTTGTTGCGCTTACAACCCCACCGACAGCTTTCGGTGGTCCGTCGTTCGTCTCAGAAGTTAGCTCAACGTTTTTTTGGACCCTTTCAAATCACAGAACGGATCGGTCACGTTTCTTACCGACTCGGTCTTCCTGCAGAGGCTCGAATACACAACGTATTCCACGTTTCCCTCCTCCGGCCTTATCATGCAGAACACCATCCGTCACCCCAGCCTCTACCACCAACCGAGTCATCTGAACCACTCTCTCACCGGCCACAGGTTATCCTCAACCACCGTTCCATTTGGCGTCAAGGTCAAGCAGTTCCTCAAGTCTTAATTCAGTGGGAAGGCTTACCTTTAGCAGACTGCACATGGGAGGACGAGTTTACAGTGACCAAGGCTTTGTCCGGTTCTTCACACTTTGCAACTTCAACGCGGTCTTCTGCGCGTCTTGCTTCGCCAGCCACACACGTGGATTCCGTGTCCACTGTTGCCCCATCTAACCTTCTGCCACACTCAACCTCTCCTGAGTGTCCTCCAGCTGGTCCGCATAAACACACATCTGTTGGCGCGTCCTCATCCGTTGATCAACTTCCATCTTACGGTCCTCAACACATCGCGGACGATGATGATTCTCAAGAAGAGGGGATTGTTGCAAACCCAATTGCAATACCCACACTAAGCCCAACCCACATGAACAGCAACAAGACTCGGCCCACTAGAAGGGTTTCTAGGCCCAAACGTTTAAGTGACTTTGTAGTGGGTTAATAGCATTTGTAAACCCATGAGACTGTAGCAATGTAAACCCAAAAGAGAATTCATTCTTTGTTTGGGTAATTTAGAAACATAAGAAAAAATAGAAAAACAAACATAATTCAAAACTAAATTTTTTTATCAAAATAATACGGTAAAACATGTACAAATCTTTCTCCCTTTCAACTTCTCTCTCTTCTAACTAGGGGAGGTGAGTTATTTGTTAGGCTAATCTAAACAGTGATGCATGAGAATATGAGATGAATACATATGATTTAGCCACGGTTAACCGTATACAGAGATTGAACACACTTGACGGTCGTTGGTTCAAGTTCAACCAATGCCGAAACACGCACCCACTCTATAGGAGACTTGAACACATTATTTTGATAACTTTTTTGGATTTTGAATTATTTTAATATTTTTTTTAAATGACATTAAAATGCTCAAAATGCTTATATGGTTGAGGTATGAGGTAAAAACAGTGAGTCCACGAGGATGGAATATTCCTAGAGTGACAATGAATATTCCTCATATTCAACGTGTCTCCTTTTTTTTTGGAAATCCTTAAATGTAGCTAGTTGAACACAGGACAAAAGCATCCCCATCATCACTTAATATTCTCTCGTCATTCTGATGTAATAACAGTTAACGGCTCTCACATCATACTTCACTAAAAAAATTGTAAAATTAATATACATTATATCAAAATAATAAACATTTACAAATTTTATTTGATAAAAAACGCCGTAGAATATAATGACACAAATAAAAATAATTATATTATGTGACAAGAAAAACATCATCCGTATAAGTAGTTAGCTATTAGAAAAATATAAAATTATTAATATAGTATCAACCAACCGTTTAAGTTTTTAGGTGAGATAGTCTCTTTGCATTACCAATTTAGAAACTTAGATATATGAAGACATAAAAAAAAAAAAATAGTACTCGTTTTATTTCATCTATGAATTCTTTGAATTGGAGGAATAGGATTTTTGATCTATTTTATGTGCATTTAAAAACTTGGACTACCACCCGCCTTAGATGTAAGTGGTTCTTGTCATGTTCCTTTGGCCAAAATATCTAATTTGTTTTCACCATGAAATCATCACTATTTATATGTGAAATTTAACCATGCATGGAGGAATCAACTTCACATGCTTTTCTGGTCTAATGAATTAACAAAATGAAACCCCGAAGCTAGCTATGTTAAACTGCAGGCTGATCTTGAACAATAGGAAGACAAAAAAAAGAACAAAAAATTTCAGAAAAAGGATTTGGGTTGCTGAGAAGAAGAGATAAGGAATAGCTTAAACCTGCAACAAAGAAGTTTTAGGCTTTCAAAGGAAAGAAAGTATACTGGTGATCAACATTTAGATATAAAATTAGGGGAAAGATATTATAACAACCAAGTTATGTTACTACCATGTTACTACCAATCAATCTCACCGTTAGATCGATTATGTTGATCCAACGGTTATATTTATTTCCATCTTTGTATAGTTATGATTCCCCATATTTAAAGTGAAAACATTAAATATAAGAAATACCATATAAATGTGGAAATAAATCATAACCATACAATATCCTCCTTCCCCATAAAATTATTTTTATCTTTTCACTCAATATACTAAACTTTTGAATTAGTTGGTCTAGGCTAAAATCTTTATGATTATATGACCTAAAGTTCGATCGTCATTCGTTACATCCAATTTTTAAATGAAAGTTAAATTTCAGCATAAAAGTGAGGGAGTATTTGCTCTTGTGTAAGGGAGTATAATTTAAATTATTCCAAAAGCTTTAATTATTAAGTAAAAATATATAAGTGAGTTATTAATTTTATGTCATATATGATAGGTATTTTATGTCACATAAGATAAGTATCTTATGTCACATAAGATAAGTATCTTATGTTGGTGAAACAAAGTTGTGGGCCCACAATTTAAAGAAAAATAAAAAATGAAGAAAAAAAAATGGGCACAAGATTTCACGAGTGTACAACATAAGAAAAAAGAAAACTATCTTATGTGACATAAGATAAATATTTCCCAATATATAAATATGAAAGAAAATATGTATATTTCAAAACTATTGGTGAGAATGATCCCACACAAAGGTTTGTGTTTTGTTTTTAATTTAGGGAAATATTACTCTCTTTTAACATGAGGTAATTTATCTCATTTTCTCTCACTTCGATTTTCGCACCTCATTTTTTTCTTCTTTTTCTTTTTTTATTTAATGGTGGGATCCACTTATTTTCTCTCTCTACCACATAAGATAATTATCTTATGTGGAAAGAGATTAATAAAACCCTTTAATTTATTTACTCGTTCATCGAACTTCGAGACAGGTAAGATCACAGGACAAAACTCTCCCTCTTAAGATTTTAACGCATACCCATGACCCAAATTCGAAATATCATGTCAAATAGCTTGTATCTTTATTTCATTGAAAGAATTTATTTTGTTATCGTGTTCAAAGGCAACTCTGCCATATGATTTCTACACATTTAGTGGTACTGGAGGCACCTCTTAACTTTGACTACATTTGAGTTCAAGTAAACTATTTTTGATTCCAAAGTAATCACATTAACTATTCATCATTTAAGTTAAGTATTTTATTATAGGAAAAAAGTATCTTGACGTTACTTTAGATAAATTTATCTGATGTTTATCGAAATGACGTCGTTTTGGGGCTGAAAAATTAAAACATTAAGATTATAAAGACTATTATAACCCTAAAATAAATTAAAATTACAAAACACCATGATTTCCGTCCCAAAACGACGTCATTTTGATTAATATTAAATAAAGTTATCTAAAGTAACTTTAAAAAAAACAAATCCTTTATTATATCACTTAACTGCTTAGTAATTTAACTATTACTTGTTAGCTACTTGAGCTAGCTACTCTTCAGTCTTCATAATACTTTATAAGAACTAAAGTTTGAAAATAACAAGAGTGGCATGGTTGGTAGCCACTATACCATTGAAAGTGAAAGGCTGTCTTAGAAAGTTATCTATTACCATTAAGGGTGTGTAAAATAACCAAAAAAGTGGGTCGAACCATGAACCGAACCGAATCACTCCATAAAATAATCAGTTTTAAAAAACTCGTTCATGAGCCGAACCGGTTTTTAAAGAACCGGTTCATGAACCGAACCGGTTTATAGAACAGGTTTAAGAACCGAACCAGTTTTTAGAACCGGTTTAAGAACCGAACCGTTTCCGAACCGAACCGAACCGAACCGAACCATTTTCAAACCAAACGAAATTAATTTTTATAACTTTATTTTTTAAATTTTTAATTTTTTTTCTTTTAAAAAGAGGGTCGACCAGAACCGGTTCCGAACCAATTCCGAATCGGTTCCGAACCGAACCGAATC
This sequence comes from Gastrolobium villosum, assembly GCA_032173675.1. Lineage (NCBI taxonomy): Eukaryota > Viridiplantae > Streptophyta > Magnoliopsida > Fabales > Fabaceae > Gastrolobium > Gastrolobium villosum. Next base: position 310 of record JAVKPL010011055.1, on the reverse strand, counting down.
AGTTTTGGACCGAACCAAACCACTTTCGAACCGAACCATTTAAACCAATTCGGTTCGATTTTTCAAAAAATTCGGTTCGGTTCGACCCATGCACATCCCTAGTTATCACGATACTTTGATGTTAAAAAATTATTTGTTATATGACTTCAGTAGCTTGTTTGAAAATAACTTTAACTAAAAAAAAAAAATATTTATTTAAGATTTTTTAAAAAACAAATAAATTAATCCAAAAACTTGATGATTAGGGAAACCAATAACATGCACTACGTAAAATCTAATCACACTTTTAGTGGTAGAGAAATCTTTTAAT
>JAVKPL010011054.1:0-117282 GCA_032173675.1 Gastrolobium villosum | reverse complement strand
CATGTGGTGTCCGTTGATCCCTTCGTGAATCTCTTCCAAGATGTAATTCCTCTTGGGACGATGCATGAGGAGTACAAAACGCCCCTGGACGACGCAGAAGTAGGCGCTTCTCCGAACAACCTTCTGAGCTTCTTTAGGGTTTGGAGGCAGGATTCCAACTGTCAAATAGTTGATGATTGGCGTGATCCAACTTTCTTCAGCGACTTCAATATTGGCGTCGGTAATGGACATGATTATGCACGGGTCAGGCAAATTGTGCTGAATCACAGATCGATTATTACCTGGGCTCTTAGTGCTCGCCAATTTGGCGAGGATGTCGGCCCTGGCGTTTTCTGCTCGCCTGATGTGACTTACTTCAACAGTTTCAAAAGATTGGAGCAGCTCTTTGACCTTTTCCAAATATTTGCACAGTAGTGGACCCTTTGTTTGGTACTCTCCTGAGATCTGGGAGGTTACCAGTTGCGAATCGCTAAATACCCTGAGATGTTGGGCGCCCATCTCCTTTGCCTGAATTAGGCCTGCTATCATTGCTTCATATTCTGCCTGGTTGTTGGTTGTGCTGAACTCGAATGCTAACGAGTGTTCGGTGGAAACGCCGTCTGGATTTTCAATTATCATACCAGCTCCTGATCCTTTGGCGTTGGAGCAACGAATAGTTTCCAGGTAGCTGGTCCAGTGGCGTTAGTCACATGGTCGCCGGGTGTCTTGGCGTGTGTCATTTCAGCGATGAAGTCTGTTAGGGCTTGGGCTTTGATGGCGGTACGTGGCTCGTAAGCGATCTGGTACTCAGATAATTCTATCGCCCATGACATCATTCTTCCTGCAAGATCAGGTTTGTGGAGGACCTGGCGGATTGGCTGGTTAGTTCTGACTGTGATCGGGTGGCACTGGAAATATGGCCTCAAACGTCTGGCAGCGAAGATGAGTGTGAAGGCGACCTTCTCGACCTGCTGATATCGAAGTTCCGCGCCTTGCAGTACTTTGCTGATGAAATAAACTGGCTTTTGTCCCTCTGGTTTTGAATCCTTGACGAGTGCGGCGCTGACTGCCTCATTGCCGACGGCAAGGTACAGGTAAAGCGTTTCTCCGCTGTCGGGTTTTGTGAGGACCGGGGGGCAGGAAAGTACTTTCTTGAACTCTTGGAACGCCTTCTCACACTCTTCAGTCCATTGAAAGGTAACTCCCTTCTTCAGTAAACCGAAGAGGGGGAGGGACTTATGGGCTGAATTTGCCAGAAACCGTGTGAGGGCTACCAGCCTTCCGGTTAGCTGTTGAACTTCCTTGACTGTCTGGGGGCTTCTCATTTCAATGACCGCCTTGCACTTATCTGGGTTGACTTCGATGCCCCTTTCAGTGAGCATGAAGCCTAGGAATTTGCCGGCAGGGACTCCGAAAGCGCATTTGCTGGGGTTAAGGCGCATGTTGTACTTTCTCAACCTCTCAAACACTCTTTCGAGGTCGCTCAGGTGCTGCGCTGGATCTCTTGATTTGGCGATCATGTCATCAATGTACACTTCAATGCTGTCGCCGATCAGGTCTTTGAAAACCGCGTTCATCATGCGTTGATAGGTTGCTCCGGCGTTCTTCAAGCCAAAGGGCATCATGGTGTAGCAGTAGTTGGCGTTCTGAGTGATGAACGCCGTTTTGTCTTGGTCTTCCTCTAGTAGAGGAATTTGATTGTAGCCAGAGTAAGCATCCATGAAAGACAGCATTTTGAACCCTGACGCGTTATCCACGAGCTGGTCAATGCTGGGGAAAGGATACGCGTCTTTTGGGCACACTTTGTTGAGGTCAGTGTAGTCGACGCACATTCTCCACGCCCCGTTAGGTTTTTTAACCAACACAGGGTTGGACAGCCATGTGGTATATTTGATTTCTCGGATAAATCCGGCGTCATGCAGTCTTCTTACTTCTTCATCAATAATCTTTTGGCGGTCAGGGCCAAACTTTCTCTTTTTCTGGGCGATGGGTTTCGCCTTGGGGTCCACGGACAATCTGTGGCAGCAAACTTCAGGGTCGATGCCCGGCATGTCTGATGGTTTCCAAGCGAACAAGTCTTTGTTTCTTTTAAGGAGTTGAATAAGCTTCTCCTTGGTGTCGGGGTGCATCGCCGCCCCAATGGTTGTGGTTTGGTCTGCATCTCCAAGTGTGACGTGCTCTAGGGCTCCGTCGGGGGTAGGTCTTGCATGTTCGACTCTGGGGTCGTCTCTTGCATCGAATTCTACCAAGAGGCACTGATCGCCTTTGATCATGTTCTGGGATGGGTTGTTTCTTGGGGGCGATGGGTTTGAATTTGGTGGTTGAGCTGGTGGAGTTCTGAACGTAACCTTTGTAGCTGGCCTTAGGGATATGTTGTAACAGCTCCTTGCTACCAACTGATCGCCTTTCACCGTTGCAACCTTGTTGTTTTTAGCAATAAACTTAATTGCCAAGTGTGGGTGGGAAATACTTGCCTCGAACGCCGCAAACATCCTTCGGCCAAGTATGGCGTTATATGCGGAAGGAGTGCCGAGCACCAAGAACTGGATGTCAGCTGATTTCGACGTCGGTGGCGTTCCCAATGACAAACGCAAGGTTATCATTCCCAGTGGTTTGGTAGTGGTTGCGTTAAAACCTGAAAGTTCTCCTGAAACAGGAGTCAGATCATTAGTTGTGAATCCTAATGCTGAAAAGCATGGAAGGAACAAAATATCGGCAGAGCTGCCGTGGTCAACAAAGACCCTGTTGACGCCAAAGTTGGCGATTGTGGCTTTAATGACGAGGGGGTCGTCATGTCCGGGGAGGACCTCTCCTAGGTCGTCGCTGTCCCAAATGATCTTGGGCTTGGCGAGGCCTGGGTTTGGCTTGGCTTTATTAATGACTTTCCCGGCTATCGCCAGGCACTGCTTCAAATGCCTTTTCCTGGCGTTGGATGTTTCTCCGCCTCCGCTCAATCCGCCTGATATCATATTGATTACTCCGTGTTTGATGACAGCGGAATCCTCCTCTTCATCATCATTTCCTCGATTCCTATGGCGTGGACTGGGAGGTGGATTGTGGACTCTTGATGATTCTTCTCTTCTAGGGCGGTCATTGCGTGACCGGTATCGTGACTGGTTATTTCTGTCTGGCGACCTGCTGCGCTCATCCCGTCGTCTGCCCGTCACATCACCCCGATTGCCTTCGGCGGTCCGTCGCTGCGCTCCGTTTTTGATCAGCTCGTCTATCTCTTCCTTCAAGTGTCTGCAGTCTTCAGTGCTGTGGCCGTTGCTTCGGTGGAACTTGCAGTATATGGCAGTCTCTTTATCCTGTTCTGCGCGCGGGGGTTGATTTCTATGCCCATCTTTGTAATCCGTCTGGTTGACGCTGTGCGGGCGACGCCCGGTCTGTCCTCGGCCAGAAGGGCGTCCGGATCCTCTGGGAAGATTCTGATTTCTTTTCTCATCATCGCCCTCAGCTTTGCCTTTGGTCGGCTTTTGAGCTTGGCTGTGCGAAGAATCGTCGGTCCTGCTACCTTTGTATTCTTCAATCCGCATGAACTCTTGGGCTTTCTTTTTCACCCCCTCCAGATCAGTTATCTCATGACGGGCTAGTTCATACGCGAAAGCGCCTTGCCTTAAACCTGAGAGGAGTATATGTACTTGGACCTTAGGATCGAGACCTTGCACTTGCAAAGCTTCTTTGTCAAAGCGATCGAGGAACGCCCTGAGGGATTCGCCTGATTGCTGACGGATCTTTTCAAGTGAATGCACGGACTTGGGTACGGGGCGGCTGGTGGCGAAGTGGGCTTGAAATTTGTAGGCCAGGTCGTCCCACGAGGAAATGCTGCCGGTTGGTAAGGTAGTATACCACGTGAGGGCTCTTCCGCCAAGGAGTGTTGGGAAAGTTCGACACATAAGGAGGTCGGTTTCTCCGTGGAGTGTCATTGCTGCTTCGAACTTCTGAATCCATTCGAAGGGGTCTGAATCTCCAATGTAGGTGATTATGTTAGAGGGGCCTTTGAAGCCAAGTGGTATGGGGGTGAGGCGTAGGAGATCAGTTAACGGCTTATTTCTCCCTGAGGTTGTAGCAGGTGTTACCCGTGGGTCTTGGTGATGCATTTGTTGGTCCTGGTGATGCATTTGTTGGGCATGGGGGCGTTGTTGTGCAGGTGGGGCTTCAACCGAATAAGAGAGGGCTGGGCCATGTTGACCGGCGCCCTGTTGTTGGTCGGGGTTTACAAACGACCCCTGTGGGGCGGCTTGTGCTCGTGGGACCACTTGCGGGTTGTACTGGGGCTGTGGAATCATAGTGTTGTAGGGTGGTATTGCGTGGGCATGGAATGGGTACTGAATGGGGAAAGGAGTGAGCGGATTTTGGCCGTGAGGCCTGTTGGGATATAGTGTAACGCCAGGGGGGCGGTAATCATGGTAACAGGGTAACGGTTGGCTTTGAGCTGGTCGGGGTTGATACACCGGGTAAATTGGCGGTGGAACTATGGTGGGTAGTGGCATACCGTAGTGAACACCGGGCGGTGCGGGTTGTGTCGGTATCGCGTTCTCGCCTTGTGCTTCATGCACTATAACTTGGCGATTGATGCGAACCTCTCTTCCGTCGGCCACGCGTAAAGGAGGGTTAACCGAGCGTATAACCGGAGCTGGTGGTGCATCGCCTGCTGGTGCCGAGTGCATGGATGGTGGGGAGCTGGAACGTACTGTTTGTACGTGACCTTCAGGGGTCGCAGCTCTCGTTTGTTCTGCTCTTCTCGTAACTGCCATATTTGTTTACAGGAAGGTGAAGTGTATCTGTTTAGCTGGTGAAAGAATGGGAATAGAAGTTTATAGTTTCCCACAGACGGCGCCAATGTACCGAAGGAATCTATAAGCCCACTATGTTCCCTTATAGGGTGTATGATCACTGTATGGGCGATATCTATGGCTTTGGTATAGACCAGGCCACGTGATATGATCCCAAGTATAAGCAGATAATCAACTGAAGTATTATAAGAGAATTCAAGTAATAGGCAAATATCGATACATAACATGCTTGTCTTGTGCCCTCTGGGGGTTATTTATATTGCCATGATATGGCTAGGTTAGGAGGAAGGTCAACTCTCCTTGGGGTGTGTTCCCCTGATAATAGTGTTGGGCGGTTTAGGCGCCGACGTTGCGGCGGCGCCGCCCCCTTCTACTGGCTAGGTCAGCGTTGGGCAATGGGAGAGTTTCCCTTTGTGATACCTGTGGCGATTGCCTTTAGAGGTTGATATCCCAAGGTAAGACATTTTGATGTATTTCTTGGGTGTGCTGCACCCTTGGTGGGCGTGCACGTCTACATCAGCCCTTAGGGCTGAGGTGGAGCTCAGCAGGGGTATGGACCTGCGATGTTGGGCCAGTAGATGGCCGGCCTGCTATGGCTTACAAGGCCAATCATGGCGACTGGGCCTTGCTGTGGCGCTTAGGCCTTTAGCTGGCGGTTGGGCCATCCAGAACATACCCATTTTTTCTACTACCACTCCACTATCACTTTAATCATCATTGGATTCAAAAGTTATTTTTTTTTCTCTCTCTTCATTCAATTTTTCCTGTAATCCAAGGGTGATTAGAGTGGTAGTAGAAAAATGGGTAGTAAGAATATCCTACCCCTATATGGAGACTCGATGAGGCTAACAAGCACGGACACGCTCCTTTTTGGAAAATTTTCCTGTCCGACATGGACACGCTCGGACACGCGGTCCACATTTGGAGAAATGCGGTCAATTCTTCAACACTTTTTTCCGACACGCAATCAATTTTTTCCGACATGCGGTCAACGCTCGACATTTTTTTTTTTCAAATCTTAATTTTATTTTGTTAACTAAACATAAAATAAATAATTTATAAATTAATGTTTTTCTGTTATGAAATTTGACATGAAAAATTAACAAAGTATGAAAAATTATTTATATTTATATTTATGTTATGAAATTTAAATATTTGATTGGTTATATGACTTATTATGGACTCTTATATGTATTAAATATAAATTATATTATATATATTAAAATTTTTATTTAATATCAAAACGTGGCCCAACGTATCAAAATATAACATTTTTTAGAACTAACGTGTCGGCGTGTCGTGTCCCGTTTCCATGTTCGTGCATCATAGCAATGAGGACAGACACAAGATAAATGTAAAGGGAAAAGAGTTGGTAAATAAAGTTAGATCCTTTTAATTAATAGAAAGAGATATAAAGAAATGTGAATCCTACTGAAAAAAGTAAACACAAAAAAGTAAAAGTGTGGTTGCCATCAGTTTGTGTTTATCTCACTTAAAAAGATATAAGTTTTAATCCTTAAAAAAACACACATTTTCCTTAATAGAAAAAATGGAAATAGACGAAGGAATAGGGTAGAAGAAAATCATGTGCAATGCAGGTCACATGGCATTTCATATGCAAGATAGATGATGACTTGAACAAATAATCATAATTTATTGTCATAGAAGCAAACATATTTTTCATGTATGAGATGCCTCGTCAGCAATACTTAATGAAACTCGAATGATGTTAGTCTCCAAAGACTTATACTATTTCAGAAAGAATGGCCCAATTAAAAATAATAATAATTATATCAACCTCATTAAAATCTTGGTGAAACTATATATAAAAAAAAGGAGATATATATATAGGGGATGATTATAGTTACAACCTTTTTTTTACAACCATATCTTATTATCGTTGATTTCCGTTAATCAACGATTATCATTTATTGTGAATTAATAATTAATTAATTTGTTTAATTTGCTAAAACGATAACCGTTGATTGGCGGAAATCAACGGTGATAAGATATGATTGTAAGAGGTTGTAAAAAAAAAGTTGTAACTATAACCTCCCTATATATATATATATATATATATATATATATATATATATATATATATATATATATATATATATATATATATATATATATATATAAGGCAGGATATTCTTATACCAGTGTAAGAGTTAGAAGTCTTACACTCAATCTTGACCATTGATCCACTTGTATCCAATGGCTCACGTTACTAAAAAATTAGAGCCCTTAAAAATAAGTGTGATCAACGGACAAGATTGAGAGGGTAACTTACACCGGTGTAAAATGATCCTAACCATATATATATATATATATATATAGTAATTTAACCTAAAATTACTATGAAAAAGAAAGCAAGAGATTCTAACATGCAGATATGAGTTTGCATGAAACCCAAAGGTAACATATTGAATTTGTGTATACCAATAAAATGAGCTTCTCAATGATTAGTTTCTACAACCAAGATGACTTGTAATTTTAAGACCCCAAAGAAGCGGGGTGTTTTGTGAGCCACAAAAGCCTAGCAGATTTAAACAAACAACCTCCGAGGAACACGAACTAGCATGCAAGTGGTCAATAATTATAGCATTGCGCGGACAATCACAGGTTCTTTATTGTATCTCCATATCCCTACACTATAAAATGAAAGAGAAGCCAGAGCCGTTGTTGCTGTCTCACCTTCTTAACACATCTATATATTGTGTTGTTCTGACGGGTTTTTTCGCTCTCTGTTCTTTCTACCTGCCTATGGTAGGTAGAGGCGTGGGAGCGTTGATAGATTGAATTAAAACAAAAAAAAAAAATACAAAAAAAAGAAAGAAAGAAAGAGAAGGCTTCTTTCTTTCATCATGGCTTCTGATATCTCATTTGAGGATCTCAAGAATGAGAATGTCGATCTTGTAAGTAAAATAATAATAATATTAAGAGTTTTATGTTTATCATGCAACATGACATAACATCACTTTCCTACACACATATTAAAGAGGTGGGGTCCATATTTTTTTCTTTCTCTTTCATCCTCTCTTCATTTTTGCGTGTGTTGGAAACAACACTTAAATCATGTAACATAACATTAATAAAACCCTGATATTAATAATAATAAATATCAACTATTTGATACGTTTTGCAATTTTCTTTTGCATTCCTTGTTATGACAAGTTGTTGTTACATTGGTTATATATGTGTAGGAAAACATTCCAATTGAGGAGGTCTTTCAGCAGCTAAAATGTACAAGAGAAGGTCTCACATCCGAGGAAGGAGAGAAGAGGCTCCAGATTTTTGGCCCCAACAAGCTAGAGGAGAAAAAGGATAGCAAGTTACTGAAGTTCTTGGGCTTTATGTGGAATCCACTTTCATGGGTTATGGAGGCAGCTGCTATCATGGCCATAGTGTTGGCCAATGGAGGGGTAAGTACAAATCTCTCTTGAGTTTATTGCAATTTTTCTCTCTTAGAGATATGATATAAAACTATTCACGTGTGAAGCCTTAAAAAGTATGCTTTTGTATCGAGTTGGTTGATGACATTCCCTAACAGAACTTGTAAATATAACAGGGCAAGCCACCGGATTGGCAAGATTTCACTGGTATTATGGTGTTGCTTATCATCAACTCAACCATCAGTTTCATTGAGGAAAATAATGCAGGCAATGCTGCAGCCGCTTTGATGGCCGGTCTTGCACCCAAAACCAAGGTAAACAGCATTTGTTCATTCATTTCAATTTTTCCCTGATTAGATTGCTATATAATGAGGGCGAGCATCAGCCGTGGTAAAATTACTTCTTTGTGACTAAAAGATCGAATCTAGAAAATAATCTCTTTGCAAATATGTAATGGTAAGCAGTGGCGGAACCAAGATTTCATCTTAGCTGGGGCTAAAAAATTTGACACATTAAATTATCAAAATATTTATTGTAATTACACGAATTTATTAGGAAAAAAATTTACCATGAATTCTAGCATACTTATCTAAAAAGCCATTGAGATGTTGCATAATTTCATAATTTTTCAAGAGAGTGTATAAAGTCATAAAGACGATTCAAATATTTAAGGAAACATGAAAGACCAAAACACTTAAAGGCACTCCACTCTAACAAGCATATCTTCACAAAATGAATTCAATCACAGGGAAAACTAGAAAAATTTCAGAATAAAAAAACACCAATTTAAGAGCAAATACCATTAGGGTTTCTAACTTTGAGAGAATAGCAAGCAAATAAGAAGACATTGTTGGGGTTTCCAACTCCACTCGGAATGTATTAGGTTATTAGCTGAGAGAGAGGGCACAGAAAGGGCCAAATTTTAACTTTAAAAGGGGCCAAATAATAATTACTTATAAAATTATATATAATAATAATTTTTTTAAAAATATCAGCAGGCCCGGGCCCCATCTAGCCACAATGTGGCTACGTCACATATGGTAAGGCTGCCTACAAGGATTGCTCTCACACACTATTGTTAGTTGGGATTTAATGGGAAGTGATTTTATTGGGATTGTTATATACTTCTCTACACACATTCACCGGCTAACAAGAAAGAAACCAATTTGTAATTGTAGGTGTTGAGGGGTGGAAAATGGACTGAGGAAGAGGCAGCAATTTTGGTACCAGGAGATGTGATTAGCATCAAGTTGGGAGATATTGTCCCAGCTGATGCCCGTCTCTTGGAGGGAGATCCCCTCAAGATTGACCAATCTGCCCTCACTGGCGAGTCCTTGCCAGTCACAAGGAACCCTGGTGAAGAGGTCTTCTCTGGCTCCACCTGCAAACAAGGTGAGATTGAGGCTATTGTTATTGCCACTGGCGTTCACACCTTCTTTGGTAAGGCTGCACACCTTGTTGACAGCACCAACAATGTTGGTCACTTCCAAAAGGTATCATATCTTTTACCTTTTAAGTCAAGTAATTTGCATTTGAAACTGAATTCTCATGTCTAAGCATGATCCAATTTGGACTAATCTTTGGATGTTTTTTTTTTTATTATTGGCTTGCATTTTAGGTGTTGACTTCCATTGGTAACTTCTGTATCTGCTCAATTGCTTTGGGCATGTTGGTTGAGATCATTGTCATGTACCCTATTCAGGGCAGGGCTTACAGAGATGGTATTGACAATTTGTTGGTGCTTCTCATTGGAGGTATCCCAATTGCCATGCCAACTGTCTTGTCTGTGACCATGGCTATTGGATCCCACCGCTTGTCTGAGCAAGGAGCCATCACCAAGAGGATGACTGCCATTGAAGAAATGGCAGGAATGGATGTTCTCTGCAGTGACAAGACTGGAACTCTCACCCTTAATAAGCTCACCGTGGACAAGAGCTTGATTGAGGTAAAGATTTTATTTGACCAAAATATGATTAATGAACCAACAACTCTCATTAATGACCCTTCAAATGTTTTAAGATGCCTTGTAATAGGATGCATAAAAATCTATAATTCCCATGTTTAATTAAGCATTTTTTATATTTTCCTGTGTTCTGTATCACAATTAAATTCTCAATCCCAAAGCAACTGGATAAAATTACAATTCTATCTTGGTAGGCATGTATTTTTATTACTATTCAATTGAAGTAGTTGTGGTGAGGTTACCATTCTCATCCTTTTGTGGTGATAAATCTAGTATGTGTTCCTAACAAAAAGAATTTATCCACTTTTCGGTGGTATCAAGAAGATGGAAACACATAAGAACTCTTGCATGGGAATGTATTAAACTTTAAATTTCTAGAACTACTATTAACAATTATTACATCTGTTAATTTTAAATGACATAATAACAATAAATGTTTCGTAAGTACTTGATTCCCATATCATCAAACAAAAGCGTGAAGATGCAATTGCCCTAAAAAGCTTTCTTGTTCTTCTAATCATGCGTTGTTTGCGAATGCAGGTGTTCGTCACTGGTATGGACAAGGACACCCTTGTCTTATATTCTGCCAGGGCTTCTAGGACTGAAAACCAGGATGCCATTGATGCATCAATTGTCGGAATGTTGAGCGACCCCAAGGAGGTACTATGATTCACATTCATTTACGTAACATAGTTTGTGTTAACGTGTAGTGCATGCTGTGTATGCAAAATGGCTTAACTTTGTAATTTGGATTCTGTTGTGACATCTCAGGCAAGAGCAGGAATCACTGAGGTGCATTTCTTGCCCTTCAATCCAGTGGATAAGCGCACTGCTATTACCTACATTGACAACAATGACAACTGGCACAGAAGCAGCAAAGGTGCCCCTGAGCAAGTAAGGCATTTCCTCATATGCATGGAAATAGAATTAGTTTTATTACAAATTATTTACTCTCTGAAAAAAGTGTAACATGCATATCACTTCTGATATCTGACTACCCTTTTATATGTATCAGATTATTGATCTTTGTGCCCTCAAAGGAGAGGCATTGAAAAAGGCCCACAAAATTATTGATGAGTTTGCTGACCGTGGTCTGCGTTCCTTGGGTGTTGCTCGCCAGGTGAGTAAGGGCCTAATATAAGAAGCTATGAATTCATTGCTAGCAATAAAAATGAGGAAATTTTCGAATAGATAAAAACCACAAACCCCGTTGTATTTTTACAAAGAGGCTGTTTTATCTTACCGTTGCTTCAAGGCTCGCGCGCTATGAAATTTTCTAATAAATATACATTATATTTTATTTCTTGGCAGACTGTTTCAGAAAAGAACAAGGAGAGTACAGGAGATCAATGGGAATTCTTGGGTCTCTTGCCCCTCTTTGACCCTCCAAGGCATGATAGTGCTGAGACTATTCGCCGTGCTCTTGATCTTGGTGTCAATGTTAAGATGATCACTGGTGACCAACTTGCCATTGGAAAAGAAACCGGTCGCAGGCTTGGAATGGGAACTAACATGTACCCTTCATCCTCCCTCCTTGGTGATAGCAAGGATGCTTCCATTGCATCAATCCCAATTGATGAACTCATTGAGAAGGCTGATGGATTTGCCGGAGTCTTCCCTGGTAATGAGATTAGTCTTATTATATTTATGCTAAACTCAATAAAACCACTCCCCGTTAAATCCGACTAGCGAGTGTGGGGTGGAGGTAATCCTTGTATGCAGCCTTATCCTTGCATAATTGCAAAGAGGTTGTTTCCTGGATTCGAACCCATAACCTTTCAGTCATGAAAGAACAATTTTACCACTACTCCGGTTGCGAACCCTTTTTATGCTAAACTCAATAACAAAGAGAAAAAAATGCATAAGTCTAACAAAACAAAAACTGAGTCTTAGACATGTACTATATGTGCAGAGCACAAGTATGAGATTGTGAAGAGGTTGCAGGAAAGGAAACACATATGTGGAATGACTGGAGATGGTGTGAACGATGCACCAGCACTCAAGAAAGCAGACATTGGTATTGCAGTGGCTGATGCAACTGATGCTGCAAGGAGTGCCTCAGACATTGTTTTGACCGAGCCTGGACTTAGTGTGATTGTGAGTGCTGTGTTGACAAGCAGGGCTATATTCCAAAGGATGAAGAACTACACCATCTATGCTGTTTCCATAACAATCCGTATTGTGCTTGGATTCTTGCTCGTTGCTCTAATCTGGAAGTTTGACTTCTCACCTTTCATGGTTCTCATCATTGCCATCTTGAATGATGGAACCATCATGACCATCTCCAAGGATAGGGTCAAGCCATCTCCTCTCCCTGACTCATGGAAGCTTAAGGAAATCTTTGCCACTGGAATTGTTCTTGGAACATACATGGCCATCATGACCGCAGTTTTCTTCTATGCTGTTCATGACACTGATTTCTTCTCTGTAAGCAACTCACTCACCCCAAAATTTCTGACTATAGAAATTATAAAACACATATTATACAATTATGACATGAAAGTGATGTTTTTCTTTCTCTCTTTCAGAAAATATTTGGTGTCCACTCAATTTCTGACAGCGAGGAGCAGCTTAACTCAGCTCTCTACCTTCAAGTGAGTATTATTAGTCAAGCACTCATCTTTGTGACAAGGTCAAGGAGCTGGTCATATACTGAACGCCCTGGTCTCATGCTTATTGGAGCCTTCATTGCTGCACAATTGGTTAGTTTAGTTTCTTTGTACCAAACATTTTTTTCTGAAAAATTTTGTATTAAAAAAGAATACATCAATATATAAAAATACATCTGGTTTTAACTTGGTGAGTGCTTAACTTAGGTGGCTACTTGCATTGCTGTGTATGCACACTGGGACTTTGCTAAAATCAATGGAATTGGATGGGGATGGGCTGGAGCAATCTGGGTCTACAGCGTTATTACCTACATCCCTCTTGACATCCTCAAGTTTTTGATCCGAATGGGACTCACGGGTAGTGCCTGGGACAACATGCTCCAAAACAAGGTCTGCGAAAGTTTTCTTTCTATTATTTTTCCAAGATAGTAAAACAAGATTGGCGGAGTGGGATATAGATTGAGGGACGGTATGCCTTAGAACGGAATGGAGAAAAGCTATAAGCATGGTGAAGGGTTAGACCCGTTATTATTCCTATGTTCCAGATGGTCCATTTTTAGTCTTTTTCCCCTTCATTTCCCCCTCTTCTTCTTTTCCCTTCCTTTTTTACTTTTATATATATATATATATATATATATATATATATATATATATATATTATTACTATTCTATTTATTTATTTTTACTTTTATGTTTCTTTTTTTAACCTTTTTGTATCTCTCATTTGGGTTCATCTACCACCGACCCCAATTAATTTGGGATAAAGGTGTTGTTACGTTGATGTTTCCAATCAGCTCATCCGAAATCTGACTAATCTGATTCGAGCACTGTTAGACCCATATATGGGACAACTCTCCCAATATTATTTTTGTCATTCCCAAAACTTGAAACCTTTGTTAATAATAAGGAAAACAAGCTCCCTACCACTTGAACTGGTTGTTGGTGCTTCCTCTTTTCATTTGTAGCCTTTCTTGCTCAAATATCATTGATCACCACAACATTGTGTGTGTATTTTGATGCAGACTGCATTCACAACAAAGAAGGACTACGGAAGGGGAGAGAGGGAGGCTCAATGGGCAGTGGCTCAACGCACAATTCACGGTCTTCAAGTTCCTGAAGCACAGAAGAACAACCACCATGAGCATTCTGAAATTGCTGACCAGGCTAAGAGGCGTGCTGAGGCTGCCAGGTTAAGTTTCCCTGACTAAACTTCAAATGAATGCATCTACTAAAATGATTTTATAGTGGTGAAGTTGAATCCAACACAGGTAATGATAATATGATGTTATCAAATTTTACAGGCTGAGGGAGCTACACACGCTTAAGGGACATGTTGAATCGGTTGTGAAGTTGAAGGGTCTTGACATTGAAACGATTCAACAACACTACACAGTATAAGCATATTACTGAGAGATGGTTGTAAAAGAAGCTAACTTAGGCTATTCATGAAGATGTGATCAGAAGGAGTTTAAAATTGAAGATGAAAAAATACAGCTATACTTTGTGTAAAACTTAATTTCTCTTCCTTTTTCTATTACAGTCATTTGGCTGTTCTTTTAAAATTGGAGTAATATATTGGGAGATTGGTGTTTTATAACATTTGTTCCGAGACTTCTTACTCTCATTTTTAAGAGGATATCACATTGCTGCTTAGCAGAATGGTGATACCATTTTTGTAATAATATAGATGAAATTTGTTATACATGTTTTTTTTTTTTTTTTTGAAAACAAAGGAATTACAAAAACAAAACTACACGCCTCTAACCAGACGAGGTCAGGCTACACCTCTAACATAACTATTCAAAAAACTAATACAATCCTCGGGAGGATGTTCCAGCATGACTATCTCCCATCCTTGATCAGTGGCAAAATTGGCAAGCCAGTCAGCTACCCTATTGCCTTCTCTAAATATGTGAACAATTTCCACCTGCCAATCCAGGTTTTTCAGATTAGTTACCTTCCTTACCAGCCCCACTAGAGGGTGAGTGTCTGCAACTCCCTCTTTTATCATGTTGATGGTTATTTGTGAGTCTCCTTGAAGTATGATTTTCCTGTAGCCAAGGTCCCAGGCTAGTTGTAACCCCAGATATAGTCCCCAAATTTCAGCTTTCACCGAGGAACTATCTCCCAGATTCCTTGCAAAGCCCTGCAACCAATTACCCGCATCGTCTCTTAACACACCACCACACCCACTTTGTGAAATCCCACTCTTAGAGGACCCATCCATATTAACTTTAACCCAACCCGAGGGGGGGGGGGCACCAATGGACCAGGACTTCATTCCTAACACTACTCTGCAAACCAGCCTTTTTATAGAGAGCGCAAGCTTCTACAAAGTTTGAAAGGTAAGAGCAAGCCACCCTTCCTGTCTCACCCTCCTTAGGAACAATGTTCTCAAACAGAAACCTATTTCTTTCTTTCCAAATAAACCAGCAAACAAGACCAAACAGAACATTCTCATTCATCCCTCCTATCATGCAGGATTTTTCTCCCAAATTAGTATTCAACCAGAACTTTAAAGGCATTGAACATAAATCATACCATTTATCAGGAGCAATGAAGTTAACCCAGACTATTCTAGACCAGCTACAGTCCCTTATAGTATGTAGGCGGCTTTCAGGAGCAGATAAGCATCTGGGGCAGGTGCTGGAAGTGGTCAAGTGTCTTTGTACTCTCCTTTGATTGGTAAGAAGGCTCTCTCCAAGAAGCATCCAGAGAAAGGTTTTGACACTAGGAGGGCCATTCCACCCCCAAATTCTACTCCATTGGCTATGGTGCTGGCTGTTATCTTCATTACTCAACAGGCTGAAAGCAGATTTGACAGTAAATCTCCTATCCTGAGAGCAGTCCCAGATCACCCTGTCCTCACCTCCATTCGGGTTAGGAGGGCAGACACCTTTAATGAGATTCCAAGCTTCCTGAGATATCACATCTTTAAACTCCTCCATTTCCATTCCCCCTTGGAATCCACCATATGAGCAACATCAATATCCAGCAATTCTAGAGGAATTTCCAAGTTAGTATGGTCTGTGAGAGGACCAATAGATAATCATTTATCTTTCCAGAAAGCTGTTCCACTGCCATTTCCCACCGAAATCCTAGAACCTTCATAAACCATAGGCTAGATTCTTGATAATCCCAACCAAAGATTAGACCCACCAGCTCTCTTAGGAAGACTAGGAGTTAGGCTATCTGCAACCTTATACTTGTTTTTTAGCACTTTGACCCACAAGTCATTCCTATGAGTGAGCAAACCATGCCCAATTTTCATCAAGAATGCTCTGTTTGTCAGCCTCAAATTCCTAATTCCCAACCCTCCAGCTTCCTTAGCTCTACATACCACACCTAGGAGGTAGCATGTATTTTCCTTATCTCCAAACTTGATCCCCACACAAAACCCCTCATCTTTTGTTCCACTGCATCACAAACTCCAACCGGAATTAAAGATGTTTGCATGGAGTAACTAGGGAAAGCAGCCAGAACAAATTTTGTTAACACCACCCTTCACGCCATGGAAAGGGATCTTTCTTTCCAAGCATTTAGTCTAATGTTTGTTTTATCGAGGATGAACCTGAAAGTGTTTTTGTTCACTCTTTTATGATGTATAGGAATTCCTAAATACTTTCCTAGATCAGCAGTAGTACCACACTTTAGGAATTGGCTTAACTCCCCACGTCTAGTATGATTTACATTTTTGGAAAAGAAGCATCTTGTTTTTTCACAACTGACTTTCTATCCAGAAGCTTCACAAAATTGATTAAGAACACTAGAAATCAACTCAGCTTGGTCCCTCCTAGCTTTAGAAAAAATCAGCAAGTCATCTGCAAAAAACAGATGAGATATTGGGGGACCCCTCTTTCCCAGCCTCACAGGAACCCAAGCCTTCTGATCAACAGCAGCATTTATCATGTGCCCCAGTCTCTCAATGCAGAGAACAAACATATAAGGGGATAGGGGATCCCCTCGTCTGATACCTCTCAAAGGCTTAAATTCACCAATTTTTTCTCCATTCCATAGGATATCCATTGTGGAAGAAGTAACACAAGCCATGGTGAGTTTAATCATGCTTTCAGCCAGACCGGATAGGATCAAGGATTCCTCCAAAAACTCCCAACTCACCCTATCATAAGCCTTTTCCAAGTCCACTTTCACAGCCATCCAACCTTCCTCACCTTTTTTTGACCTCATAGAGCGGAATATCTCTTGACTGATTATGATGTTGTCTGAAGAGTGTCTCCCTCTCACAAAGCTACATTGGTTGGGCATAATTAGGTTATCCATATGACTCCTCAGTCTATTGGTAATCACTTTAGTAATAACCTTATAGACTACATTGCAAAGGCTAATGGGTCTAAATTGACTTATCCTTTCTGGGTTCTCCACCTTTGGGATAAGGCAAATGAGAGTTTGATTGACCTTAGCTAATTTCTTAGGATCTTCAAACACATCCCTCACCAACTTGATCATTGAAACCCCTACTCTTTCCCATTGAGACTGGAAGAAGATAGCATGCAAACCATCATCCCCTAGGGCTTTATAAGGATGCATCCTGATCACAGCGTTTCTGATCTCATCCACATGTGGAGTTAAGCCAATTCTTCTCCGGCTCAGGTTATCTATCACAGGGAAATGGTTCCATCTAGAAAGCTGGTGATTTGGGGTTCCTCAACATACGGCCCTTTAAAATAATCAGTAGCCAAAAGCTTAAGATTATCCAGATCCTCCACCCAACTATCATCCTCTTTTTTAAGAGCCAAGACCTTATTCCTTCTGTTTCTTATAATGACCTTAAATGGTAAATTTTAATTAGAGGTTTAATTTAAGGATTTAAATGCCATAATTAGATTCAGTGAGTGAATTCGGGTATTTTGACTGTAATCATGACTATGTTATGAACAGTGCGTTCTGCCAGAAAATTTGTAGTCTTGTGAATTAACCGGTAGAGCTTAAATAAGCAAAATGATTTTTGAGACATAATTTGACAATTCTGACGCCAAATATGAGTTTAGAACGAAAAATTGTATAGTCTGGCACTTTCCGTGAAAATCTCGTGAATATTGTTTCTACCGGGTATTTTGTACTGCTGTTAAGCAGCTAGTAGAGTCCAAAAACAAATAATTTATGGAATAAGAATAAGAAAGTCCAATATATGCCATACAGGTCATAATAGACCCAAGATTTGATAAGTTTATAAATTTTAAGTTTCGTAAGTAAACGAAGTACAGTTAGTGATCCACAGTGCATTTCGTCAAAAACGGTGCAGAAACCATACTGTGAATTATGAATATTGTTCCTTAGGAAATAAAAATTAATGTAAATGTGTTCAGAAAAATAAAAATATGTTCGTAGAGTTAAGTTAGTTCCGAGTCAAGTTAAGTAAAAATACGCGATAGAAAACAACCGGTAAAAGAGACCACCTATACAAATAGATGCTCACTTAAGTGAGCACTATTCACTCAGCTTCTCTCTCTTCTTCTCCTTCAAACCCGAGCTGCTCATGGAAAAGGGGGAGTTAGGGTTTTGATTTTTGTTTCCTTTGATTCTCACTTCACCTTCCACCAAATTACAAAGTCCAATACAAGAAATCGATTGTAAACCACCCAATGAATCCATCCCACCGATCAATTTGAGCTATAGTTGAGTGTGTGAGGAGTTCTTCCTCCCCCCATTTTTGAGTTACTATTCATTGGAGGAAAAAAGTGAGTTTTCGATGGAGCTTTGCTTGGAGGTTGCTCTCTAGGCTTTGTACAAGTGTTTAGAGGTAAGAACCTTTATTTCTATGGCTTCATTTTGATGATTTGAGTCATGAAAATTGTGAGCATGTGTTGGGTGAGAAATAAATTAGTCTAAAATTAAATTGATAATGAATTCTTGATGTTTTGTATATAGGAATGAAAATAAGCATGATTATGTATGTAACAAAATTGAGAAAAGTCCTATGCCTTCTCCCTTTAGGGTTCGGCCATGTAAGGTTATGGAGGGTTTATTGTGCAAAAATTTATCTTATGTTTTTAGAAGGTTTATTATGTTGGAATTAAGTGGAAAATTGATGAATTAATGAGAATGCAAAAGAGGAAAAAATCCTAATGATCTTACCCTATGTTTCGGCCTTGTGGGTCTTGGAGGGGCTTGATATTCCAAAAAATTAAATTGGAGCTTGGTAGATATATATTTATGTATGTGTAGTTGTTAAATTAAGTGAAGAAAAGTGAATAAAAAGAAAGAAACCCTTGGCTTCTCTTTATGGATCTCGGCCTTATAGGGCAAATTAAGGATGATTAGATTATTTTTTATTTTGTTAAGGTGTTGAGTTTTCAATACATGAAATTAATAAGATTATGAAGGGAAATGGTTTGAAAAGAAATTTTGAAAAAATATCTTGATTCTCTATGTGTATGCCCACAGTCTGTTAAAGAAAAATGACATGATTTATGTTGAAAATTCTCAAGTGAACATTTGATTAAATTAAAGAACGCTAACGAGTATATAGAGGTCTAGACTTGTGTATTGACATAGGATTGGCAAAAACGTAAAGAAACGAAAATAAGCGATAAAATGGATGCCTTATGTAAAATCTAGGCATGACATTATTTCATTGATTTGTATTTGTGGATTCTTGCTCTAGGTGTACCTAGGGACTGAAAATGATTGGAATCTCTTGAAGATTTATATAAGTAACTTGTGTCACAAGTAAGCGGATTGAAAAGCTTCAAGAGGTAAGTTCTATGTTTAAGGAGTCTTTTCCTGCTTGAGTGTTCCACCGTGGTTAGTGAACTATGGTTGGACTATATGACTGTTGTTTTGATGCTTTGTATAGATGCATTCATATAGAGCTATTTGATAACATGATATGACTTGTTCTGATATGATTTCTGTATTGATGTATGGTACACTGATGTCTTCTTGGGATTTCCCTGAGATTGACGATGTGAAATTCAACACTTTTTCTTCGAAAAATTCATAACTTGAGCTACGATGCTCCGATTTCAGCGCGGTTTGAACTCACGTGTAGCTAACGAAGAAATCTATAACATATTGGAAGATTAGGACCATAAAAGTGGTATAAAATTTCTTAAATAATGAGTGAAGATGTTTAGTGTTAAATAACAATAAAAATGAGTTTGTAAGCCTTGTTGGTCTAAGGGAACTACATGGCACACTATGGTAGCAACGTATGGTCTACAAAAAATTACATTAGGTGTTCCACATATAGTTTAAGTTATGATTACAGTTATTGAAATTGTTTAACTACAGACTTAATTTTAAACAGAAACGTTTATTAACGAAAAAGGAAAAAGTTTATCCGTATTATAATTCAATATCTGTGATTGTAACTTTGTTTAATACCATACGTAATGTTAACAAACCGGTTCTAGAACGGGGTGTCACAGGAGCTTATGGTTCTAAGACATCGCGTGGCAAAAGGCCAGATGAGAGATACTACTTGACATGATTGTCAGGGTCTTGTGGATATTTAGATTTGTGCCTGACATGCTTTATTTTGAGTTGTATATGCCCTGTACTTTTTTGAGAGCATAGGAGATGTCTATGCCAGGTCGATAATCTGTATATGTTGTTAGTGATGCATGCTCAGGTCTATGTTACTTATTTAATTGTATTTCTTTTGTTTATTTAATGTAATTATATAAGTAACATCATGGAAATTATTTTGAGACATTGTGATTATGAGATAGCCTAGGTCTTGGATGGCTGGGAAATATATTTTATCTATGCTGTGGTATGCTGGATTATATTAAACTGTCAATCAGGTTGAAATTATCATTGTGGGAATTAACCTCAGTGGTCCAAAATACAGATGAAATGTTGTCAATTTATTTTGGCCATGGAAGTGAAAATATTTACAATACATAAGGAAAAAGAGAAAATTTATTCAGTTAGCTTCCGCATTAATTAAGTTGAGCATGTTGCGTTTACTATTTTATGAATATTAATTAACCGGTTGCAGATGGGGCGTTACATACGCCTATTGGATAGACTGAAATAATATCAGTATTTATTGAACTATTTATCATGTTGAGATATCCTGTGGGAATTATCCCTAGATGTCCGAAAAATAAACGGAGCTATGTCTGTTTTGTTTGGGCGACGTTGGTAGGAGATTATTACCATGTGTGATTACCTATCTTATTGTCATGTGAAGCCATGTTGTTTGTGAAAATTTCATGGTGGTATGTATAACACCTCGTATTTTTAAAACTATATTTATATGTGAAAATGTGATTAAAAGGGTAGGATTAGTGAAAACCCGGAATTTAGGGCCAAAATACGTAAAAATGGCAAAATAGTAATTTACCAAACAGACAAGAAAAATTGAGTAGAAGATCTCAAGTGGTAAAAATAATGCCGAAAATGGATTCAGGACAAAAAATCGAGTGGACAGACAAGTTTCGGAAAATTTGATGAATAGTGATTTTTCCGGTGTAAAATACCGCGGTATAACTATACCGATAAGCCTGAAAATATGATCAATATATTTAGGAAATAAAAATATGATGTGAACGAGAAAATACGTGGATTATGAATATGTTAGTTAAAATGGATGATTTAAGAAAGTTAAGTGACGTGTGGGACCCACTTTAAGTGGCTTAAGTGATTTAAAGACACCAAAGTCATAAATCAGCCCATTTGTCTCTCATCTCTTTCCTTCCCTGTCCAGTAACTCCACCATTTTAGAGGGTTTGGAGCTTTGAATTTCCAACTCATTTTCTAGACACTTTTGAGAGAAACTTCCAACTAAAAAGTTGTTCTCCTTGAGATTGTGAGTGACTTTCATGTAGAGTGCATCTTGTGGGGAGCTTTGTGGAGGGAGATAATGTTTTATTTCAGCCACGAATTTTGAAGGTTTTTGGAGAAATTTTGAGGCTTTTTGTGTTGAACCATTGGTTGGTAATCATCCCCTTGGACCCTAGGAAGCTATTGGTGGTAAGATTTCTCACTCTCATTGAGTTTTCTACGAGATCAAAAAAATTAGTAAGGGTTTTGATGATGTGTGTTGATTTATGGTAGTTAGGAGCATTAAATGGTATGTCTCTTTTGGAATTTAATGCTTAGAATGATAAATGATGATGACTGATGTAATAAAAATTATTGTGATTTGGGAATTTTAACTTAGGCAATATTGTGATGAGTTTTCAAGACTTTATGAATTGGCTTGATGATGGGGTTGGATAATTGAATTATGGAGCATTGGTATGAATTAATTATATGATTAAAGGATGTGTATGAGTGCTGAATTAAATTGAAAACATTGGGGTATGCTTCTTGAAGAATTCGAATTATAAGAAAAAGTAAGGAAAAATTGATGGGAAATTATGGTTTAATCAATGGTTGATGTTTAGTGCATAATTATTGAGTAGGTGAGTAAGTTTGATGATTCAAGCGGTTGAGATAGTTGAATTAATGGTGAGAGGGCCATTAGGCCTAAGTGGCTAAAATTGGTTATAAGTCTTGGGAAATTAATGAATTGTTTGCAATTGATTGATGGTCATTGTTGTTGATCATATAGGTCGCCTCTCACGGAACCAATAGAGGAGGATTAAACTTGGAGCGTACGTTTTGGAGCATTACGCTTGAAGTTGAGGTAAACTCTTGGTACTTGGGATTTATCCCTTGTGTGTTCCGCCACACCTAGTGGAAGGTTGTGGTTGGATTTTGTGCTCCTTGACATTGTGTGAAATGACATGTTCATGCATTATTGCTTGATTTTGTGACATGCTTGGAGCATGTGGTATGGTATATTTGTGATCTCTGACCAGTAGATGTGTGTGGTTTGGACTTCCACTGGAGATATCCTTTGGGGATTCCGGTCGGGTTTTGCCGTGGGGCCGACTTTGGAAGCGGCACCAGGATGATCTGTGCCCAAAATGTTATACATTTTACATGATGTTATTTGTTGTACATTGAGTGAGCCATGGGGTGGAGTGATCCCCTAGGTTTATAGGGCTCATGAGGAGCTCCAGTTGGGTTTTGCCATGGAGTCGTCTCATCCATGGTAGAGGCACCAAGAAGCTTCCCGGGAGTTATATGATGAGGTCCTTAAACGAAATCATGATGTAATAAAAGAAAAAAAAAATAACCATGATTTAATTAACTCAATTACTGTGATTGTGACTGCACTTAATACCGTATGCAATGATAACAATTCTTGTGCGTAACGAGCTATTACAGTGTGATATGTTTAAGCGAGATTAGATGTTTCTGTAATTTGTACGAGTTATAATTACAGATTGAATTGTTTATAAATACGAAAATTGTTTTAAGCAATAAAATATAATTGTTTAAAAAGAAGAAAATTTATCCGTATTTTTAAAAGAGCATGAAAATTTATTTACTAAATTCAACAATGCCATATTGTATTGACAGTAAAATGCTAAATATTGGGTTTAGAATTTTTCCAAGAAGTCAACTCAGATGGAATTACTTCTTCAGTACAAGAAAGCACAGCAAGTGCCATCAAATTACCTAACCAACCATGGTATAACAATCCTCTTGAACCTAGCCCTCCAAATAACCAATATTTACAAGTATTATTACTGCCAATGACATCATTGATACAACCCAAAAGTGGAAGTGATCCAAGGGGAGTGAGTGGTGGCATTGCCCTCAGACCAGCTCTTGCTCCAGTGAAAACCCAATCCTTTATTCTAGGATAAATGGCAGATGCCTTTGGCAGAAGCTGTAGAAGAGCTTTTGAAGCTTCATCATTTGAAACATTTGGTGATGAATTCATGGATTTCCACTCCCACGTTGAGCCCACATTTAGACTACGAGGGCCCTGAACAGCAATCCAAGCATCTGATAATATGGAGGGCCCATGCTCGGGATAACCACTGGAAAACAAGGCCAGAAATTTCTCAAATAAATGGGATATGATGTGACATTGAAGCAATCTCAATAGCATACTGTATGCCGTAAAAGGCCCTTTCCCATAAAATAATACTCTTGAAACAGAATACAGCTCAATAGTCATTTCATGAGACATCAATGCTACTAAAGTGTAGTTTTTTCAGATTGATAGCATATGCAAGGCAGAACTTTAAACTTTACCTTATATCATCAGGCAGTTCCAGGTGAGCAATGACACCCCTACATGTCCTCAAAGGAAGCCTCCCAGAGATCTCAGGAAGCATGTTCACTTTCGCACCTAGGCATATGATGACTGCATCATACTCCCCTGAGACATGGAAGATATTTAATCATAGTCTTGAACAACAAAAAGCTCTGCCAAAAGTATGCTCATGGCTTATAAGCTAAAGCTATCACAAAATAAGGCAAGCAAAAATATTTCAAAGCTGTTGGTATGAGTATCATTGAAACATGATTTGCATGTTCAGACACTTCAAAAAAAGAGGAATCTTCTCACTAATGAGCCTTAAAAAAAAATTCACAGAACCGGCTCAGCCCAACAATGCCTTTGCAAGTTAGGATGCCATAATCTCCTTTCTGAGGAATTATGGACACTGGCAACTAATTAAAAACAATGTGTTAGCAGGCGACCCTCAAATCTCAATTATGAAAGTCCATGCTAGAAGAGACAAAGAAGTGCCCAATGAACCAAACGGACCCAGCCACAATCAGTTGGAGTAGTTAGAATTAGTTATTTATAGTAGTTAGGCCTTTAATGGAATGGTCAGATGTAGGTTACAAGGAGAGGGAGAGGATGACATGGGGGTTCAGTTTTGGAGACCTTTAGTTTTAGAGGGAGAGAACATGCTTCTAGTCGCCCTTAACCGCACACTAGTGCTAGCCCTATGTTAGACATTGTTTCCGATGACTCATCGCCTTTACCTGTTGTTCCCTTCTACCATGGCTACTGCATTAGGCAGTCCAACTATCACTCTTTGAAAAGGTATACATCTACTTGTAATCGTCATCCATTTTATGCTTT
Organism: Gastrolobium villosum; assembly: GCA_032173675.1. Taxonomy (NCBI): domain Eukaryota; kingdom Viridiplantae; phylum Streptophyta; class Magnoliopsida; order Fabales; family Fabaceae; genus Gastrolobium; species Gastrolobium villosum. The sequence goes on along the minus strand of JAVKPL010011054.1, from coordinate 92,632 downwards.
TCTTAGTCATGAGTGTTAAACTCAGAGAAATTGGGATAAAAACTGTGTGTTCTCCTTTGGAGAATTCTCATTTAAATAGTATGATACAAATACATAGTAACCTACAGCTAATTAATTAAGGATATAATTACACAATAACAGTTACATAGTTACAAATCTGCACAAATAATGCCAAATATTCTGCAGTTACACAATTACAAATCTGCAGAAATAATGCCAAATATTCTGCCCATCAATTCTATTGACATCCCCCCTCAAATTGATGCTGGTGAATCTACAAGCATCAATTTGCTGACGAGGAAATTATGCCGTTCACGTGTCAAAGACTTGGTGAGGGGAGTGTTAGAATATATAGGTATTTATAGTAGGATATCATGCGCATACTATAGAATCAATTAGTTAGGATTATATATATATCAAGGATTGAATCATTCTAATCAAAACCAGCACTAATATAGAGACTAAGTTAGTTATTATAGACACACAAATCATCCTATCAAATTTTTATCTCTAAATTTGAAGTGATTCAAAAGTGTTAAAACTTACTCCACATAAAATTGCCAATACTTTTTCTTGTGTTACATGTTGTCTCCTTGAGATTCAGAAATTACATATTCACCATTGTCCTCATATTAAGATATAATTATCCTTTGTGTCAGAAAGCCTCTTTCCTTATGTTTTGACCAATTTACCAATATAGTTTAAGTTGATGAGTCCATAATCACCAATTCTTTTAGTTACCCACAGAAAAAGTGCTATGCATTAGAGTTTGACTTAGGTGAAGAAAAGAAGATTTTTTGGGAAGTCTTGAATTCAAGCTTTCCATAATTATGATTGCTCATCCTTTATTGAGTTACATTTTCTAGCAAAAAAATTCTAAATTTAAACTGTTACATTCACATAATTTAAAGGATAAAGCAAAAGGAGTCAGACATTAAAAACTTTAGTAAGTTTGCAGTCAAAGGATCAACAAACTGCATAAAACTACAAAAGACCAAAAGAATAGCAATGCATCAATACCTTCAAACTCAAAAAGTCTATGGACAGATTTTTTGAGTAAATTGAGCTGTTTCTGTCCAGAATTAAGAGCGTAGGATTCCTTCACCAAATTTTTGCATGCTTGGAAAAGTGCCTAATAGAATTATCAAGATGAATGAAAGTAACCTAGGAAAAAGAAAAACATAGACATTAAAAATTAAAAAATAAACTATGTATTACTCATCCAAACCTGAAGATAGTTTTGAGAATCAATATTTAGACCTTCAGGCATAAAGAAAGCTGTGTTGAATGGTAAACATACACCGGGTAAAAGACATTGAGCCTCTTCGTTATTAAGTGTTTCTACTCTACAGCTAGGAAGGTAAGTCTTGACATTCTAATCACATAAAGGCAGATTATCGGTAAGAAACCCCAGTCAAATAGCCAATATTTCTGGAATCTATTAAATCAGAGAGATTACATCATTCAACTTGGTCATATTCTTCATATTCATTGCTGGTCTTAAGATGCCCCTGAAGTCAGCTGATCATCAGCAGTATAAAGCAACTAAGACTCCAATGGAGAATGTAAATGCAAAAACACAGTAATATGCAGTGTTCAAAAGAAGAATATAAAATTGAGAGAGTTGGAAGGGGGTGGGTGTGACAATTGACAGTTTTCAGTTTATAAAAAAAGAACAATCAAAAAAACCTTTTGTGAGCCACAAAAGCTTTCATATCTTCAGCAGATTCTCCAATTTGGCAGTCCATGAAGACACTAGCCTCTTCAGCAATTCTCAAAAGCTTTAAGCTCTCTTTCCAACACTGAGCACCCTCCCAGAGAAGCTTAACTACAATACCATTAACCCATCAGAAGACTCCATAGGAAAACGTAGCACAACATATGACATCAATAGAAAATAATATTCCACTATATCCTCCACACTCCAAACTAGGACATATTTCAACAAGAAAATGAGAAACCTTTTGGAGAATAAGGGTGAAGAAGACCACCAGAAATTCCAGAAGCACCACCCCCAATGCCCACTTCATCATATATATCAATTCTTAGATTCAACTCCTTAGGACTGTGCTGCAAGATTAATTTTCACCCCCCAAAAAAAAATATATCAAATCAGTTGCTGACAGAATTTCTCTTGAGAAACAATTTGTGGGTAATGTACAAGTATGTCAGTGTCTATAAATACACTTTAAGTGAAAGAAAAAACAAATATTGCTAAAAAAAATACAAAAAAAAAACAAGCATACATTAACATTAGCTGAAGAACATGAATTAGAAACTAAAAAAAAAAAAAACCTTCAACAAATGCCAAACCACTGAGAGGCCAGCGAATCCAGCACCAAGCACAGCGCACCTGGAGCAATAACAATTACGTGTTAATCTTTTTACACAATATACTATAGTGTGAGGAACATGCGTGTGCTTATGACAGAGAGAAACTCAAGGAAGAAGACCTAACCTGAGAGGGTGTTGAGTTAGAGAACAATAAGACCGAACTGAAGAAGGAAAAGGAGGAACACCATTGACAACGTTAAGTATCGGAGATGTTGAACGATACGGCAAAATCATGGGATTAGAGTTCGGCCATAGATTGATGCTATTCATGTCCACCTCTTCCTTTCTCTCGCTGAGCTGTTCTATCTCTGTGAAATGGAGGCAAATGCTCTTAATCTGCAAATATATGTTTTTTTTTTTTCAATGTTTTTGATTAGTTTTTTTTTTTTCAGTTTTTCCGGCAGAGAAACGATGTAAAAAAGAAGATTCACTAATTTAAAAAAATAAAATAAAGAGTATAGTTTTGTCGTTTCAAATAACGCAACTTGTATCATTTCACTCTCACAAAATAATTAGGATCCATACTTTTATTTATTTTTTTTGTCCATCCTCTCTTATATGATCTCTCTCTTTTTTCACTTGAAATATCACAACTTTACGTCCTTAAAAAATGAGACAAATCTTTCCCTAAAATAAAATATATTAGGAGTCAAGTCGGAGCTAGTTAATTATTTTTTTTGTCACAGACAAAACTATTTCTGTACCAATGACATAAATAGTTTTCCTTTTTTAAAATCCAAAATATTTTTTGTTTTAAGCTTAAAAACTAATTAATTTAGATCAATTTTTATTTTTATAAAATTTACGATTTTTTTTTCACTTTTTTGTTTTTATTAGTTACTATTAAAAATATTACTTTATTCTCAATTTATTTCTTATTTTTAAATATTTGTACAGCATTTATGAATAAATCTTTTAAAACACAAAATAAAATAAAAAAAATATTTTATGATTATTAGCGAAAATTGAAAATGGTAACAACAAATGTTTCTTTAAATTATAGGGATTATTGTATTTCATATTATAGGAGATAATTATATTTCTTATATATAATTTTATTTCATATATATTGTATGGGATAATTTTATTTCTTATATATTGTAGCGAAAACTCATTTGCCTTTTAAACACTCTATCTACATGCAAAAAATTTGGCCCTCTGCAAGTAAATCTGTTGCCCCCCCCAAGTCCATCACCCCACAAGCACTCACGATGTTAACAAAATTGTTGCATCTGTTCACATCCACAGGACCTCCTCCCTTTTTTAAGAAGCGAGTGAGATTTCATTGAAGTCCCCTGATAAAATCCAAGGCTCATTCATATTCTTGCCAATGTGCTTTAGCTCTTCCCAAAGCAATTTACGTTTTTCCTCCTAAGAGTTTGCATACACGGCCGTCCAAAAGAAGCCCTTCAACCCAGGAAATTTCACCCAAGAGTGAATAAATTGATCATGCTTGACCAGAAGAGATAAATTGACATCTCTATTATTCCAAACTACCCAAATGCCACCACCAAAGCCGTGAGCATCAGCAACAAAATGGTTTGAAAATCCCAAACTCTGAATTATACTAATAGCTTTACTACCACTGACTCTTGGCTCTAATATAGCCGCCAACCCTACTTTATACTTTCTACGAAACCTGTAGAAAGTGCTCTTAAATTGTTTTTTAGTAGCACCTCTACAGTTCCATGTGAGAATATTCATGATAAATTATGGTTAGATTGCAAGATTACCAAGCTCTTGCAACTTTGGTCTTGATTCACATCAGAAGGTTCACGTGTTTCAGTCATCTCCTTATCACAGATAATTACCCTTTCAATTAACATAGAGTGACTCGTAGAGTTGCTCAAGGATAAATCAACTTCCATACCTGATTGGCCTTCCCCCCTCTTTGACTCCACTTTCAAGTTAAGATCTGGTGGATCAGGAATTTCTACAGGGATCTTCCAAAACAAATCAATAGCTGAGGAGTTCTTGCAAATATGATCAGAACTGTCCTCCTTAATAGAAATCACATCAACCAGTATCATGTCACTCCATAACTTACTTTTAAGTTGCATAGGAGGAGGTTGGGATGAGTGGGAATGGCTTTTCGTGGTTTATTACTACTACGATCCACATTAGTGGTTTTAGGGTGGACAGTTCCCTTGCCTTTACCAACTGGAGCCTTTGAAGCTGATTTTTTGGTAGACTGCATAGGGACTTTGCTGCTAGAAGACTTCTCTGTAGTGAACTTCATTCCTAGGACCGAATCCTGATTGGTATTCTTCAACTCCTCATTCTCCTTATTCACCTTCAATAAAGGAGTATCCATAGCAGGAAGCTTCCCATGAACCATTTCCTAAGGATTAATTTCCCTTCTGGAACTGGACTCTGACCCCAGAGTGCTATTCTTGTTGGAGATATCTACTCCAAAGTTCCTGGTATTGTTAGGGTCTTTCTTCTGGGAGTTCTGATTGCCTTTCTTCCTCCGCTGGACTATCGTCCATGATCCTACACCTTGAGGGCCAGGAACCTCCATTGGTTGAGTAGACTCCTTCTCATTTGTAGTGGATGATCCAGGTTTGACAAAATTTGGACATGAATATGAGTTATGACCATACCTACCACACTTGAGGCATATCAGAAATAGTCCTTCGTATTCAACCTTCTTTCTGCTCCCATCTAGAATGTATTCACCCCTCAAAGGCTTTGAGATATGAAAACTCTAACAAAACGGGCTCTGTCCCCTATGGATGTTGTCCTGTCTACTTTAAGCACTTTCCCAATCACAGTACCCAGATGGTTGAGGAAAGGGAATTCACAATATTCCTGAGGTATATCTGGAAGATGAATCCAGGCTGCAACCTTGTGGGCAATCGCTTTATCAGGATCAAAACGAGGTTCCCATTTTCTCGTAGCCAGGTAGTGTCCTAGAATAACCCAAGGTCCCCCGGTTATGGCAGGATTGAGGTCTTCCAGGGTGCTAAATCTTACCGAGAAAAATTCATTTCCAAGGTCTGCCACCGTGATACTTCCAGCCTTAGCCCAAAGAGCTTCAAGTATTTTCTTCATGAAACCCACCCCGATCTTCTTGCCCAGGAGTTTGACGATCAACGCATTCTTCCATCGCTGGCACATCCTAGCTCCGGCTTCACTATTGCTTCTTATTTCAACTGACCCATCTTCCCTGATTATCGTTTGAAAGCCCCACTCTGTAATCTCACCCTAAGCTTGGGTCTAGAGGATCCAGATCTAGAGCTTCCTCTTCAGCTAACTAGGGAAAAAAGTCTCCTGCGACCCCATTCTACTCACCCGTAACCTCAGCAAAGGAGCATTGCTTACCAATCATCGTCGGTCCCGATTGATAATCCTTGATAGCCTCCCTCATTCGTGTCTCCGTGGGAATTTCCTCCCCACTCTTTGTTCTCTTAGTACTTTTCCTAGCCAAAGACAGAGATACATTGTTCAAAATCAGTCGCTTCTCCCATTAGAACTACAGAAAAAACTATTGTGGAAAACCCTAGCAGAGGAAATTTTGTCGCGCACGTCCAGCTACACGCCTAACCCATTTTTTTTACCTTGTGTCATTTCACTTTCACAAAGAAGTAGGATCCATACCTTTATTTATTTTCTTGTCCATTCTCTCTCCTATATGATCTATATCTTTTTCTCACTTGAAATAGCACAACTTTACATTCTTAAAAATGACACACATCTTTCCTTAAAATAAAATATACTAGGAGTTCAACGTCGAAGCTAGTAAAATTTTTTTTTTTTGTGACAGACAAACCTATTTTTGTACCAATGACATAAATAGTTGTCCTTTTTTAAAATCCAAAATATTTTTAGTTTTAAGCTTAAAAAACTAATTAATTTAGATCAATTTTTATTTTTTATAAAATTTACGATTTGTTTTTTTTACTTTTTTGTTTTTATTAGTTACTATTAAAAATATTACTTTATTTTCAATTTATTTCTTATTTTTAAATATTTGTACAGCATTTATGAATAAATCTTTTAAAACACAAAATAAAATAAAAAAAGATATTTTATGATTATTAGCGAAAAATGAAAATGGTAACAACAAATGTTTCTTTAAATTATAGGAATTATTGTATTTCATAGGAGATAATTTCATTTCTTATATACTATGTAGCACCGATACTGACACGGGACACGTGACACGATACAACACGACACTCCGACACGTTAATTCTAAGAAATATTAGATTTCGACACATTAGGACACATTTTGATATTAAATAATATTTTTAATTTATGTAGTGTATATTATATTTAATATTCAATAATTTAATAAAAAATTAAATCTAAACTTATAATATTCGTAAATTTTGCAAAAAAACATAAGACATCCCAAATATTTATATTAAACTCAATAAAATAGTAATCGTAATCCAACGAATCTAATAGTTGGAACTAAAAACTCAACGCAATGTAACCTTTAAACATTTTTTTGAATTTCTATAACGTGTGTTGGAGTGTCGGGGAGTGTCAGAGTGTCCGAGAGTGTCGGGAAGTGTCGGACACGACACGTCGGGGTTTTTGAAGTGTCAGTGCTTCATAGCTTATATATAAATAAAGTGTGTGAGAGTGAGGCCCATGTAAAGAGAAGAGAGAAAAAAATAACATATATCTTACACATTTTTATCCGTGTGTAAAGATAAAATTATCTTCTCCAACATAAAAAAACATTAATCATCAAATTAAAACACAAATTGTTTTCATTTAACCCACTTTTTTCGGACTCAACTCTTTGTCCCTCATTTCATCAATATCAGTATATCACTCCACCACATGGCAGAACATTTTTTATAATACCTTTTTATTTTTTTAGATACTAATGGAAATCGAATACATAACCAAATAAAATACTACTTAATAGTTAGAAAAGAAAACAAATTGACCCGGCGGGCCAACTCGCCCCGATCCGTTGCCAACCCATTTTGACCTACAACCTAATGAGGCAGATTAAGACGGGTTGGTGGGTTGAGACGGGTTGCCTAACCCACGCCGTTTAGGCTGGTTGGCGGGTTGACTCGTCAGGTTTAACCCATATTGCCACCTCTATGAAATCCAACTGGGTATCTAGTCAGCTCTATTCATTACCAGACTTTATTCAATGGACTAGAATATTTTTCTAATCATATTTCCATTTTTACCTTTTACCTTTTGGGTAGTTTTGCCTACCAATATTTTTACTCCTTAACTGTCATTCTTAACTTATTTTTTCATCAAGGGTGACTTTAATTCATTTACTTATAGGCTAGGGTCATTATAATTAGTGATTGAACTAACTTGTCCATTTTACTCTTCATCACCTGTCTAACTTGTCAAAGAAACTTAATAAAATTCCTCATTATATTTAACTTAACATTCAAACTCGTGGTAATCATCCTTATCAAACATTCCACATGGACCAGAGTTTAAAAAAACACTAAATTTCCAAAATTGAAAAATATTTTGAAGACATAGGTCGCATCAAACAAGTTTCAACTCATAAACTTTGTCCACAAATGACATGAAAATGGTGAGTATTTCATGTGTGTTTGAAGTTTGTGTATATATGGAGCGCTAAAAATATAGTCTACACAAGTAATCGGCCTAAGGCTTATAACAACATGGTCTAAACGAATAACGAAATGAAGTTAGTTAGCAAGGAGGATAAGTTCGTAGTGTTATTAAACCCGACCCGGACGTCAACCCGGTCGGGTACTGGGTCAGTGGGTCACTGATCGGACCAGTTGACCCAGATATCTATAAATATAAATATATAAATTTAAAATATTCTCTATATCTAAAAGAGATAAACTAAATTATATTGCTTGACCCATTTTTCAACATAATTTCTTGAAAACTAATTTTTTTTTATATGCCCATTTTTTTCAACATAAGTTGCTTTTGAGGGTCAGTAGTAAAATGTGCTACATATGTATGATAATATCTTTAAAAAACCATAAGAATTTGGAAGCAAAGAAAGCAATATATAATCACAGAGCAAGAAATAAACAACAAAAAGGTCAATAAAGGCTCCAATAAGTCCTCCCAGTGTCCAAGAATGAATTTCTTACAAAGCCATCTTCCCTTGAAGAACTCAGAAACCAAGTACTCTCTCAAGAAGCAATTAACTATCACAAGTGCCAAAAGAGCTGATGAACATATTAAGACCCACCAAGCAAAATCCAAAATTTTCACATACCTAAATCTCAAAATCCCCAATCAAAGCAACCATAGAACAAAAAAAACCAAATTGACAAAGGATTAAGATCAAAGCAGGTAGGAGAACAACTCGAAGAAAAAAGCAAAAATACAAAAGAAACCCAAGATCATGCTTTGAAGAAATTACTAACTCACAATGAGAACTCAACCCTTTTCTTCTCCTTACTTTTGAAGATGATTACATAAGCTTGGTGCATAGAAAAAGGAACCTCGTTTGGAGATAAAGTTGGCGGTTCAAACTTCAAAGTTTATACTAAAGATTAACAAGAATACTTGCAGAGATGAGAAAAAAAAGAAAAACAATAAAGTATGAAGCTTCTTTGAGTAAAAGTTGAAGCTTGTGGGTAAAAAGAAGTTGTGCGTACTGCGTAGAAAGAGGTGGGAAGACGACCAAAGATGAAAAAAAAAATTACATTTATGGTTTAGGTTAAGGATTTTGCTAGGTTGAGTGAACTTTTTTTTTTTTAACCTATGTATCTGACCCGCACCAGTTGATAAGACCCGGAGGGTCAACGGGTTCCTTCAAAACCCCGCCGGGTCGTCCGAGTCGTACTGGGTTGATTGCATGGCCGGTCCAAAATGCAACCCAACCCAATTATCCTACCGGATCAACACGGTCAGGTCGGGCAACACTAAAGTTGGGGATAGTTGAAGTTGCGGGATGATATGGGGTCGTATTAGTATCGGTAGATAGAGGTGTATCGTGTATGGCATAATTTCTTAACCAAACAGGGTTGCAACAGCTGATTTTTGATGTGTATTACCTTTTATCATGTAAGACTACCACCTATTATATCAAATTATAAAATAAGGGTAAAATTAAAAGTTAATTTAGTTAGTGGACTCGGATAAAAAAAGCTAATTGATAAGAAAATAAAAATTAAATGATAAAAGATTAAATCACATTATTTATCAACTTTTTCCTATAAGATTTTAGCGCAAACTCCTGTTTTGTAAAGCTTAAATTTAGAGAAATGATTTATTTTTTTAAATATTTCTCTCACAAAAATTCTTTAAAAAAAGAATTATTCTTCAAAATAAGTTATCTATCGAAACTTAGGAACTTTCAGCATCTTCGTGTTGAAAAATTACACAGATAAACTTTCTCACTTAATTTTTATTTTATTTTATTTTATTTTTAAGAAAACTCGTCATAGGCTCGTAGCGATAGCTGCCAGTTGAATATGCAAATGAACCTGTGAGAAAAAATGGCGCTGATCACCGTGTCCTCCGCCGGAACCACCGTAGCATTCACGACGCCGTCCAACTACGCCGCAAGACTATCCCAGCTCCTGACTCTGAACGCCTACAACACACTCTGGTGTCCCACTCTCATCATTGAACCTACCCCATCCACCCTCACCCCTTACCTCTCCCCTCAATCCCTCGACACCTTCTCCGCCATTGCCTTCACCTCACGAACCGCAATCCAAGCCTTCCGCCACGCCGCCTCCACTCTCCCCCATCCCCCGCTCTCCCCCTTCGGCACCACCTTCACTGTCGCCGCCCTCGGCAAAGACTCCGAGCTCATCGACCGCGACTTCCTCTCCGGAATCTGCGCCAGTTCCGAGCGGGTTGCGGTTCTGGTGCCCCCGACGGCGACTCCGACTGGCTTGGCGGCGGCTCTCGGTGCCGGCGAAGGCCGGAGAGTGCTTTGTCCGGTCCCGCTCGTTGTTGGGCTGGAGGAGCCGCCGGTGGTCCCCGGTTTCCTGCAGGAGCTCCGGGCTGGCGGGTGGGCCCCGGTTCGGGTCGAGGCCTACGAGACACGATGGGCCGGGCCGCGTTGTGCGGAGGGGATTGTGAAGGCGAGCGAGGAGGAGGGATTGGATGCGGTGGTGTTCACTAGTAGCGCTGAGGTGGAGGGGCTCCTTAAGAGCTTGAGGGAATTTGGGTTGGGCTTTGGGGACTTGAGGAGGAAATGCCCAAGGTTGGTTGTTGCGGCCCATGGGCCTGTCACTGCCGCTGGGTCGGAGAGGCTGGGAGTGGAGGTTGATGTGGTGAGTTCCAAATTTGATAGTTTTGATGGAGTTGTTGATGTTCTAAATGTCACATTGGCAAGGCTTAGAATTTAGATGTTAGAATTCAAATGTAAACTTTTGCCTATTTAATCAAAGGCCTTTTCTTGTGATAATTGTATGATATGAGATTGTACTTCCTTTATAATGCGATTTGAACTTGATAGTGCTATACACTCTTTGTTCACAACTTTCAACATGTTTGTATCAATAATATGTCGAGATTTTGATGATTATCATTCATTTGTTTGCTTCACTACTAGTCTACAACACTTGGGTTGCTTAGTTGTTTAATGCTATGTTTGAGTATAGGTAAACTTCATTAAACCTCTTAATGGGATAAAGTATGATATGAGCTACCTTTTAAATGGGGAAAAGGTTTTCTTTGTTCAAAGCTCTACAAATGGGGAATAATCATTCATTTGTTTTGTTCACAACTTTCAACATGTTTGTATCAATAATATGTCCCACATTGAGAGTTTGCTTACACATCTACAACAGAGAGAGAAAATTTTGGCAGAGGAGATAGAACTTTAATACAATAAATGTGAAAAGAAGCTCCCTTTTAAAATGGGGGAAAGGTTTTCGAAAGCTCTACACATGCATGTAGGTAAATGAGGGGCGTTGTTTGTTCTAGGATGAAACGAATTGTGATTGGCTGAAGGGTACACAACAATGATTTTAGCACCAAAGATTTATTCGTAAATGAGGGGCGTTGTTTGTTCTAGGATGAAACGAATTGTGATTGGCTGAAGGGTACACAACAATGATTTTAAGCAAATACTTGTTCAACTCTTTATCATGATCATTGGAAGAGATATAGAGTTTATGATTCAGATCACTCAGGGTTTTCCCATTGCCAAATTTGCCTCGTTCATGAATGTATTTCCTTGGGATTTCAAGAAAAATGGCAAGCTAACAGCAATAAGGTACTTGGGTCCTTGCAATTAAGTCTTGAAAGTTGAAATAATTATATCTGAGCTAAGTAACAGAAGGAATAACTAAGAAGATTTACTTATCAGATAGAAGGAACGTATAAGACAGCACTGAGTGAATCATAAATATTATGAATTCAAAGGAATGCCATTTCAAATATTTTATGAAGTGGGTTGAGTGGGACTGGGACAGGATTGTATGGCACACTGAAACAATGGAAATATCTATTATACAAGCTACAAACTCATTTAATTACACACTTGCAAACTAAGCAATTATATGTTACTGATGGCTTTCAAAGTGGTGATGCAAATGAAAAATTTATTGCCCTTCTTTTGAAGTTCTGCCATCTTCGAGACCCTTTAACCCTGACAAAAGCTTCAGAGCATCTTCCATGGATGGCCTATCCTTCGACCTGCTTCTAGTGCAGAGCATAGCAACCTCAAGAACCAGTTTAATCTCTTGCAATGAACTTGCAGAACTCACTTCATTCTCATTGTAAATTTCTCTTAGAAGAACCTCCCATGGTTTGCTGTGTATGCTAGCTGCTGCATTTCTCAACCTTCCCCCAGTTAAAATTTCCAGGATTATCTCCCCAAATTTGTAGACATCCATGCAAAGTTCCTCTTTGGTGATTTCATTGTATTCTGCCATCCACAATTAAACATAAATCAGAGCTGGATATAAAGTTTTCTGTAAAGATTAAAGGTATGCATGTACCTTTTATGCTTTGACAAGACAAGAGGAAGGAAAAGAAAAATTGATGTCATTTAATGCTTATGCATATGCACACACTTTTTTGTCATACCTGTTTCCCACTTAGTTGTGGTTGGAGATGATCCTTTGCTCAACTTCAACACATTCTTGAACCCAAATTCTGCCAAATGGGGTTCCATATTTTCGTCAAATACAATGTTACTGGACTTCAAGTCTCCATGGGGTATAGCAGGGTAACAGTGATGGTGAAGGAAGCAAAGTCCCCTTGCAATTCCAACCACTGTTCTGAATTTAGCTGCCCAATCCCATTTCATTCCAATTTTCTCTGCCAAATTCCCACTGGGCAAATAATCGTACAAAAGATACACTTGATGCTGGTTGTGGCAGAAACCCAACAATCTGATTAAATTCTTGTGCCTTGCATTTCCAAGTCGATTTATAAACTCTGACACGTCCTTAATGCTCCTTGCTTCCCATTCAATCTTCTTAACTAAAACTGTTATTCCTGTAGGCAGAACTGCCTTTGTAACTAAAGGTGATGGTGATGGAACTTCTGTTGGTTTTGTGGCATTGAAGCTAATCAAAACATCATTTGCTGTGAATTGAGGGAGTCCAACAAATGGGACCATCTTCCATTGACATTTAACACCCCTTCTGTAATAAAGTGTTCCAAAAGCCAATCCTAAAAGGATTATTAGCAACCCTACAGAGAGTAGCACAATACGTGTAAGCTTCCAGTTCCATGTGCCTTTGCTGCCCAATATTCCAACTGAATCAGGACATGGTCGCAGAGGTGCTCCACATAGCTCTGAATTTCCAACAAATGCACTGCTATCCATTAATTTGAATGACTCTCCTGTGGGTATTGAACCTGAGATATTGTTGAAAGACACATTGAAAAGTTGTAAACTTGAAGAACTACCAAACTTTGCTGGTATAGGGCCATTGAACTTATTGTTAGATAGGTCTACTACTGCAAGAATGGAGATGCTGGCAAGCTCCTCAGGTATATGACCTGTCAGATTGTTGTTAGATAATTTAATTTTCTCAAGAGCTTGACAATTGGAAACACTATTTGGGATAATTCCTGATAAGTTGTTCCTATCTAGATCAATAACTGAGATTGATTTACAGGACTCAAATGGGGGAAGATAGCCTGAAATTCCACACGAAGATGCTGAAAAGTTTTGAAGTAGGGGCAAAGACCACACTTGTGTAGGGATGATTCCTCCTAATTGCAGATTGTAAGAGACATTGAAATACTCTAGTTGAGTAGCTTGAAAAATATCTGAGGGAATCCCACCAACAAAATTGTTTCTTGATAGATCAACGTATGAGATATCAGGAAGATGGCTAAATCTTAAAGGGATCTCTCCTGAGAATGAATTATCTTCTAGGCGAAGACGAACAAGGGAAGAACAGTTGGAGATTGATGAAAGACCACCTGTGAATTTGTTTGAAAACAGGATCAGCTTAAATAGTACTCCACTCACACAAATATCTGGTGGAATGCTTCCAATGAAATTGTTTGTGGAAACATCCACCCACTTGAGTTTGGAGTTCCTGCCTAAGCTCTGTGGAAGTGATCCAGAGAAGCGATTGTTCCAAATGAGAAGAGTTTCCAAGGATGGTAGTTGTTCAATGCCTTCGGGAACAGTGCCACTCATGTCATTGTACATGAGACTGAGCAGTCTTAGGTTCTTTAGCTCAGAAAAGCTTTCAGGAATGGACCCAGAAAGGAAGTTATCAGAGAGATCTAAATCTGAGAGGGGTGTGATTTTGCTGAACTCACTTGGAATTGACCCTGTGAGCTGGTTTCTGAACAGAAAAAGTGATTGCAAACTTGTGAGATTGGAGAGTTGCTTTGGTATTGTGCCAGATAGATTTGCACCTGCTATGTCAAGATACTGAAGCTGACTCATGTTACCAAGTTGGGATGGAATGAAACCCTGGTAAAAGTTGTAGCCAATCTCCATGTGGGTCACTGTTTTGAGGCTACCCAGTTCAGGAGGTATACTTCCCGTGAGAGAATTTCCTGCCAGATGAAGAAACTCAAGGCTTCTGAATGAACCATATTCAGATGGAATTGATCCTTTGAAGTAACTCCCAGCTAGATTAAGAACCTTGAGATATTGTAGCTGAGATAATTCAGCAGGCAATTGCCCTGAAAAGCTGTTGCTAAAGGCATCAAGCACAACCAAATTTTGGAGACTGGGAATTCCACCTGGGAAGTGACCAGAAAAATTGTTTCTGCTTATATCCAAGCTTCTGAGGCTGGTGAGGTTAAAAATCTCCGCTGGAAGCTGCCCAGAGAATAAATTGTGGCTCAGATTGAGATCAGTTAGCTTTGTGAAGATGCTAAATTGCTTCCCTGACATTACACCCCCCAGTTTCTTCATTGACAGGTCTATGGAAGTTACAATTGTAGAATCCTTGTTACACTTGATACCAATCCAAGAACATGCATATGATTTCCCTGTTAAGTTTCCTCCAAAGGGTACCACCCAGTCATGCAAACTGTTATCACCATCTACAAGCTCAGATTTTAGGCTCAGGAGTGCCTCTGAGTAAGGGTCGATTGCTAAAACTGCTGATAACATGAAAGTAAGGAGAAGGTTGATGTACAAACATTTGAAAATCTCCATTGGAATTTGAAGAGCACAAGGAAGGTGGACAATTGTAGGTTCCCTAAGCAAAGGTAATGGTGTCAGTATAAAATAAGTTTTGTATATTTGTTTTGTCGTTTGAGGAATGCATGGGGAATAGAAAAAGGAAATGGGACTGTACAATTGAAAGTAGAGAATGACTATTCTGATTGATTGTTGGTTCAAGAATATTATTGGGTTGCTTTCGGGTGCAAGAGGGGACCCTTTTGTGTTTTTTATTTGGATGGTGTTTGCCATTAGGGAATAAAGCCTTCAAATATGAAATTATCTTTTTCTAACTTTTCATTTTGGAGAATCCCATAGATAGGTGACGTCATGGCTAATTCAAAGTTCTTTTAGAGTAAATACCTATCAGCTCCTCAACAAATTTTACGATCCCCGCTTTAGTCCCTAACAAATAAAAAGGTTATTAGTGGTCCTCAAATGGACCCATTTTAGTCCTTTTGAGGGACTTATGTGGGTCTTTTTTGAATTTGTGAGGGAGCACAATCTCAACTAAATGAGTCCATTTTGAATTTCTTAGAGATCACGAATAGTCTTTTTTATTTGTCTGGGAATAAAATAGGCATCATGAAATTTGTTGAGAACCAAAAATGATATTTACTCATTCTTTTATCTTAGCTTTATTCTGTACCCGGTGGGACATGGATCAAGTTCGTCCATATCCATGTCCTTGTATGGAGATTATGAAAGGTATATTGCATGGTCTTTTTAGGTTTGGACGGAAAGCCAAATTTCTGAATTGAGTAAATATTGTGTGAGAAAGATATGCAGATAGGAAATTGCCATTTACTATACTAGACACTTAAAATTATAGCTGCCTTGAGTGCTAATCTATAGTTCCATTTTATAGCTATCTAAATAATTGTGGTGTATGATGCATGGGTGCTAAAGGATGGGATATGATTTTAGTTTTCGTCATTAACTTGGGGAGAAGTGCCGTGTAAATTCATATAATAATCGCCCTTTCTTTTCACAAAAATATGTTCAAACATGATAATGTAAAAACCCTACACACCAGCAAATCTTCTTGTTAATAATATCTATAAGGAGAAGAATGATAAAGAGAGCATAGATCTTATTATTATTACTATTATTTTTCTTGTGAGTTAAGCTTAAATGAAGTAGTGTTTGTAATTGTGTCGCATTTGCGAAACTTCCTTTTAGCAGAAAACAAAGCATGACCATTTGTCGGATGATTAACTCAAGGGTTTAACATATATACTCTCTTTTCTTAAGAGATATGTATAGAACATTGTTATACACCACCCCAAAACCTAATTCAAAGGGTGAGAGTGTTCAAGGTCTTATAAACTCCACATTATACAACTAATGTGGAACTATATATCTCAATACGTCCACTCACACAAGAGCCTATTGGGTTTGAAGAGTGGATGATGTAACAGGCCTAACCTACTTGTGCTAAGAAATTCCACAAGAGAAAGTGGAGGACGGCGAGGCTCTGACACCATGTAAAGAATCTTGGGATACACCACCCCAAAAACTAGCTTAAAGGACGAGAGTGCTCAAGGCCTTATAAACTCCACATTAATTACTTATACAACTAATGTGGAACTATATATCTAAGAAAAGATATTAATAGTAAATAATGCTTATCTAATGAAGAGCTTTCACTAGTGAAATGACAGTAGCGGGTATATGGAAAGAACCGAAACAGACAAAGGAGTTTTCTGTATCCCTTAAATTATGATATGATGTGCAACTGTTATTCCCTTGATGAATATGAACATTAGGTATACATGCTCAGAAGCCTTTGTTTTGTTTGTATAAATAAATGGATTAATATTTTTTTTTTATGTTATAGAACTCCTATACATACATAAAAGTATATATAAAAATTATCTTCTAAACATGATAAACACTAATCTCATAAACAAAAATTCAGTGTTATTCATTTTCAAAAGTTTAAGTGTGAGTAATGAGTAATGAAATATCATATTAAGAAATGGTGGTACCTCACCAGAGTTGAGTAAGTGAAAATAAAAGAATGTGCTTTTTATGCTTTTTTTATTTATTTTAAAAGTACTTTTTGCAGAATCTAAAGTTGTTTAGATATTTTTTTTTAAATGATTTTCGAAAAAAAAACTTGCCTTTTGACTTCTGATTTTTTTAGAAGCTAAAATTTGCTTCCAGAAAAGGCAAATTTTTGACTTTTTTGTGATTTCTATTTTTTTTTTTTAAATAGGAATCCAAACAAACTTTTTCTTTTCTTCTTAAAAAAAAAAACAGCGGAAAAAACCCCACACAAACATGCTCTAAATATTTTCATCCCTAACCCGCCCCGCATTCCGGATTAGTCTCATAGCTAGCTCAAAGAGTTAAAGTTTGTGGAAATACCAGGGGATTCAACTAGAGATAAATTTTTTTTTGGATTGCTCCATTGGTTTCCGGGGCTTCGTCCCGACTATGTTCAGTCCGACTCACGTCGGTTACCTAGTATTGGCAGGTGAGTCTCCCAGCGAGGATTTTCTGCATACACTAGAGGGGATTCAACTAGAGATAATTAGAGTTGGGTTAACTTCAAAAAAAAATATTATTAATTAAATATAAACTAAATAATGACGACCATGAATTTAATGTCGAATTAAGATATAGGGTCAAATTCTTCCTACTATGTCCATTCGTAGAAATTTATCATATTTTCGTTTCTATAATATAACATTGCTCAATTATTTTAGGGTTTTATTAATCTCATATAATAGGAGAGAAGTTCTCTCATGTAACAGGAGAGAAGTTCTCTCATGCTATACAGACAATCATGTGTGGGATCTATCCATTTATATATATATAAAAAAAAATAATACAGAAATCGATATATGTGTAGGAAAGAAAAATACTCTCCTACAACATATAGGCCTTGAGAGAGGCAGAGGGGCAGATGATAAAAACAGTAGGAACAGAAGACTGCCCAAATTAAGCATTAGATTTCATGTTGATAAACTCCTCACATACTTGTATGGAAATCACTAGATAATCCATTAACTTTTTAAAGTGATCTAGATGTGCTTACTTTAATATTTGTGAGAGGATTTTCAGAATGAATTTATGAAAGTCCCATTACTTTTTTTGGTATAATGGACACCAAAACCTTGTCTTTTCTTTCAATGGTCTGTCCTTCTCGATCAGGAATTTATGAATCATAAAAATGCAAACGCATACAACCCAATAGCTAGGGCCCTGGAACAGCTATTTTCACAGAGACCCCGTGACTTGGTATATTGAATACTCACTTTGCTCCCTGCATTTGCATGCTGATCCTATGAGAAATGTCTATGATGTAAATGCTCTGATAATATATATATATTATATATATATATATATATATATATATATATATATATATATATATATATTATGGTGAAATGCTATGATAAATATTTAGCTGAGAAGAAAGTTTCTTAAATAATAAATCATCAACTTAAACATAAATAATAAAATAAAAAAAAATGAAATTTCATTTCTTTATTGTTTTTATTTTGAAACGTTACCAATTATGCGTCCAATTTCAATATATAAGTAGGTCTCCTTAAAAAAGTGCTCAGTGAGTCCCTTCAAGATGAATCTGAAGATATGACATTTGAAATTGCTATTAATTTGACAGCAGTATTATGTAAATTAACGAATGGATTTTCTCAGAGTGTAAATTTTATATAATATATTAATGCGTAAATTTTATATTTTTCTCTTTCCTTATAAATACTTAATAGGTCAGAGTGCCAAATTTTATCAACATTTATAAATATTTATGAAAAATGTGTAAATTTTACAATAGATATTTGAAATTGCTTAATTTGACAACAGTATTATGTAAATTAACGAATTTTTTCTACACACCCTGTAAATTTTATATAATATATTATATAAAATTTTATATTTTTCTCTTTCCTTATAAATACTTAATAGGTCAGAGTGCCAATTTTTATCAACATTTATAAATATTTATGAAAAACGTGTAAATCTTACATAATATATTAATGTTGTTAGAGAATATAATATATTATAAATCATTAAAAAAGTCACCATCCAATGGTTAAGGTTTTGAGTTGAATTGATATTTTATATGGTATCAAAGTTTGAGTGACCATGAGATCACGAGTTCGATCCTCACCGCCATCATTTTTAGGTGAAATTAAGAAAAAACACAAGGAAGATAAAAAAATGGACTTGTGCAGCACAAAGCAGACCAATAATAAACTTGTGTTTGGGTTCGACCCTCCGACCTATTAAATATTTATAAGAAGAAAATAAATACAAAATTTAAACTTTAATTAAATAATGCAAAATTTTCGGTACAACAAACTTAATGAGCTGTCACATGCACCGGCTGTGGCTCGCGTCGTCGCTATTGCTTTGCATATTCCACTGCTTACATTTCCAGCTTTACCTACTTTTCTTATAGAATTACTTTTCACTTCTTGTTAATTCCCCCCTTAAAAATTTTTTTCTTGAATCAAAAAGTAAATGCTGCCATGACTTAATCATTTGAATCAAAGTAAAAGAGAGCCACGCTATACACCCCAAAACTGGTTACTATCATGATAACAAGGGCAAACAAATATTAGTGCATGTTTGAATACTCTCATTTTTAGTTTTTATAAATAGAAATTAGACCAAATAATTTTTTATAAAATTTTTGTAATAAAAAAGTATTTTTTTATAATGAAGAAAAAAAATAAAAAGCCAAAAGTTTCTAGAAGATGATTTTTTTTAAAAGTTATTATCATATTTTTTTGTAATGGTTGAACTTTTAAGCTAAAAATTTCATGTAATCACCAAACATCAGTATTCAAAAACCCAGCCCAACCATCGACTAGGCCGAGGTCAGGAGTCACAGGTTCAACCAGGAGGTCACGGGGTTATTTCGATGACCCGATTTTATACATTAAAAAAATTAAATATATATCCTATATGAAAAAAATTTAAAAAATCAAACCGCAAATCACTAAAAATTCAAGATATACTTAACATAATTCAACCAATTATGTACACAAGTCAATATTCACAAGCTAATCAAAGTATCAAATTATCAGAGTATAAAACACATACTTCAATAGAGTTAATGAAAAGTTATATTATTAAACTCAGACCCTTCTTGTCTTTCTCATGCACCTTCAACAGTATGTGAAAGGAGATCCCTTAACCAATAGAGAATAGCAGAGTAGATGCGGTGACACGACAAATTAATAGTGGGGAGAGAAGAACCAGCATGTGGAGGAGATCACTGAATCAGGGAGACTGAGTCTAGGTATGGCAGAGAAGATCGGATGAGAAGAAAAAGAACGATTCAGATTCCAGATCCAGTTTCAAATCTAGGCAATAGAGAGCTTTTGTTTTGTTTTTTTTACACATCAAGCGATGTCATTTCGTGTATGATTTTAAAAAAAAAATGCAGTGATCCTTTTGACCCCTATGACCCGGGAGTCACGGGTTCAATCGGGGGGTTTTGGGATTAAATGGGTTAATGTACAAATATGATCCAACTACTAATCCGAACTTTCAAAGAGAGGGGATCACTGATCCGGCAGAATCGATCCCGAGATGAGGCGAGATTTTAAAACACTGCACACAGCTTTTAACTTTTTTTTTTTTAACTCTTCTATTTTTTACTTCAACTTAAAAATAATTTTAACAGTTTTTAACTTTTTTTTTAACTCTTTTATTTTTTAAATGGTTAAGATTTATTGGAAACTTAATTAATTAATAAATATGATTCAACTTAAAAGTAATTTTAACTTAAAAAGAAAAACCCAAACAAACTCTTAAAAAAAAAACAGATAAAAAGGAAATTCAAGTTAGTTTGCCAAGAGAAACGTTTAAAAAGATAGCCATAATAATAAGTGACCGTGTGGCCTAGGGCTGCACAATGACACACCTTTTAAAAAAGTAGAAAAAGCAAGATTCGGTTGGACTAGATTCCCACTTGGGTCAAAAGAGTAGGAGCTCGTACATTTTCATCTGATTTGATGTCAATTTAGCTATTTAATCTTTCATGTCATGAGGAAAGCGTAGACAACGGAATTATTAACAAGATAATTGTGAGATTGAGAGCCTTTTTTGTTGGTAAGTGGGGTAATCTTACTGAAGAAGCCACTACTAAGCATCTAGCAACAGTTTAATGTGAATTAAGTCACTTTCTTTTAGGATGGACAATTGGCCATAAACTCAGAAATGGGATAAATTTCAAAAAATTTAATACAAGTATCATATTTTTATTTGAAGAACCATAAAGATCGGGAGTATATTAAATTTTTCCACATTTGGGAGAGAAAAGAATGATGAACAGTGAAAAGTTTACTTGAATGCAAATAACCAGAAAGCATTACCAGACTCAAAATAGGGCACCTAAACATAGGAGTGTGTTATGGATAAGATTTTTGTGCCGACTCGATTCAATTTGGTTTTTATAGGTCAAAATTTTAATTTGATCCAAGTCAGATAACTTGCTTTGGATTTTTTTGAACTAGTTTAGAATCAAGTTTTGACCTGACTTGGTTTCTGAAATGACCTTACCCGTTTTCGACTTGGTTTCATCACAAAATTTCGTTGAAATTTCTACGTTACAAACGACAAAAATCTCGTCACAAAATTATTTTTCGTAGGAATACTTTTTTGTCGAAAAGCGACGGAATTTTTTCACTTATGAAAACTTTTACAAAAATAAATTTTCTATCGAAATTTAATTTCCGTCAAAAGTTTTGACGAAAATGATTTCCTCCATCAAATGTTTTAAACGCAAAAAAAAATTCCGTCAAAAATCTTGACAGAATGTTTTTCGTTCAAAATTTCGATGGGAATGTGTTCTGATGAAAATTGTTTTAAGGGAAATGTTTCATTCGAAACTTTCGACGAAAATTAGATTCTCTAAAGAATTTTGACAGAATATTTTTTCCGTAAAATTTTCTTTTCGAAATATTTTTTGTAAATTTTTTTGACAGAAACGTGTTCCGTTGAAAATTTTGATGCAAATCTTCAGTAAATTTTTTTCGATGCAAAAGCGTTTCGCTAAAAATCTCGACGAGATTTTTTTTTTGTCAAAAAGTTTAACGAAAATGTTTCCGTCGAAAACTTTCGGTGAAATTTGAATTCTGGAAAAAAATTTGATTAAATTTTTTTCCGTCAAAAAATTTCGATGGAAATGTGTTGCATCGAAATTTTTGATGAATATGTTTTTTTGTGAAATATTTTGACGAAATTTAGATTCCGTAAAAATAATTTACTTTTCGTCAAATTTGTTACAGAAATGTTTTTAGTCACAAATTTTGATGAAAATATTTTTCGTCAAAAATTTTTGCAAAAAATTTTGATGGAAATATTTTCCGTAAACTTTTTTGACGTAATTGTTTGACGTAAAACTTTTCTTTTAATGTAATTGTGATTTTTCTTCTTTTTTTTTTTCACATAATGGGTATGGGTCACGTTTTGTGTCAATGAATCAGTATCAAAACAAGTTATGTCTAGAACTGACCCAAATAAAAGTGGGTCAGTATTTCAACCAGTTCAGAAAAAAAAAGTATTTATGGGTCAGGTCAAGGTCAGATCAAAGGAGGACAAGTGAACCAGTTTTTTGCACACCCCTACCTAAACATACTCTTTTTGGGATAAACTAAATTTAAAACCAGGAAAAAATCTTCACGAAAAAAAGAATCATTAGTAATGGGTTAAACAAATTCGAATCAGACTTTTTAAAAAGGGTTTACCATCTATCATTTAACCACAAAAAATTTCCTACACACACAATATTTTATGAGGCCTGCAGCAAAAAAACTTCGGCACGCAAAATTCTCTATAACATAACACAATCACCTTTCCTACAACATAACTCTTATAAAACCCTTTTAAAAATGGTCACACACTTGTCAGTGTAAGGGGCATGTATAAATACAAATATTAAGGTTAGTGATAAATCTCTTCGTACCAAGATTTAACACAACTATATTCTTAGGGATTCGACCATAAGATTAATATTTAAGTTGAAACAACTCTTTATCAGTTGATTTACATGCTTAGTAGTGTTTATTTGCATGTTTAGTATACATTTGGAACTATTTTCCCGTGGGGATAATCAATTCCTTCATTGATGAACTTATTGATTTTTTATTTTATTTTCCACATTAAGTTCCAGAGGCACAAACCCCCTCTTGGGAACTTACAGATTGTGTTGAAAACCTTTCAACCTTTCCTATGAAATTCACTGCCCTTATTCTCCCACTAATTACAACAATTAATAAATATTCAATTTAGGATTTTTAATAGTGATTCATATTTATTAATTGTTGTAATTAGTGAATAGTGGTGATTAAAGTTTAATTAAATTTTGTATTCTTATTGTAAAATATAGGTATGCGTGATTAATTGTGTTTATAGATTTTACTTGGCACTTAGTGATTATTAATTAGTTTTTGGTATGTTTATAGTGTAAAATATATGCATGTTTATTAATTTTAGGATTTTCAATTGTGATTCATATTTATTAATTGTTGTAATTAGTAAATAATTATGATTACATTTTTATTAAATATTGTAGGAAATATATGAGTGAGAGAATGAGAGGATGAGATACTTATAGGATGCATTAAAGGTTTTGGTTGACTGAGATCGCACCACGCCTCGAGATCTGCGAAACTCATAAAAAAATAAAAATAAGAAAGTATAAAATGATAGCTTCAGACCTAAGAAAATAAGTATGATATGTTTAATCCAATGGAGTGGTATATACTTGTGTATAACTTATCACGAAATTGAGAAATCAGTCAATTAGGTACCAAGGATGGGATCAAAATGTCCCAAGTTAATGTGCAAGCCCGAAATGAACCATTTTTGGTTATGGGGAGCACGCTCCGATTTTAGAAAAAATATTCGAACAACACACTAAATCATGATGAGAGCCTATTTTACGCGCTAATTAAAGGCAGTAGCTCAGCCTCCTTGTGCACAAAGAAGGCACTAAAGCGCGCTAAAATGAGAGAAAATACCTGATGAAGGCGTTAAAATGCGCTAGGGCGCTCAAAATAGAGTAAATTGCATGTGTAGCAACGCACTAAAGCGCGCTCAAGGACGCTATAGCGCAATGCCAATAAATGAATTTAGAGAGTTTTACACCTTATTTGTTTATGGGAACTACTTGGTATGGTTATAGAAGTGATGTATGATATACTTGAGTAAAGTATCAGTTTTCCACACAATGTATGAGTTATAATTATAATATTGGATTAGTTGAATACAGAAAGAGTTTTATAATGTAAAGCAGAAAGAAAAAAAGTTTAATGTTAATTTAATTCAACTACTGTGATTGTAACGACGCTTAATGCCATATGTAATGAAAACAAATCGGTCGCAAATAAAGTGTTTCATTTTATGGTATCAGAGCATTTTTTAGGGAAACCATGTATGGGATATGTTATATGATATGCTTTATAGTTGTTATAGGTTTTCATTACGATTATGCATGTGTGATTAGAGGTGGCAAAGCACTAAGTGCCAAAAAGCGGGCTGAGCCTGCCCCGCCATTGAAGGTGGGCTAGAAGCCCGCAACATTTTACACTAAAAATTAAAAAAATTAAAAAAAAATGTAACCGGGCGGGCTACAACGTCATCTATGTGTGATCACTAAGTGTGAGTCTGATCAACTCACTCCTTTGTGTAACAAGTACAGCGTCATGGTGAGGCCTGGAACAACCATGAGGCAGCCAATAAGCAGCCTGATCTTGTAGCAGCCTCTTTAGCTGGTATGCAGGAAGAGTAGAAGGCCAATAAACATGCCTAACAAAATTAGAGAATAGCCGATAGAGAGACTATTCATAATATGTGTAATGCCTTCATTAATGAAACGAGGGTGATCAAAAAAGAGAGCAGACGACCACCTATGCCTCCACCTTCACATACTTCATATGAAGAACATGTCAGTGGAGAAGCTAGTCACCATACAAAGGGTGCTAGTGGCGGGGCTAGGCATCAGATTACTAATCCTCAGCCGCAGGTAGAGATGGCTGCAGAGTTAGAAGCAGTTGAGAGAAGGTTGATTGCTTTCAGGAAGCATAAATGTAACATCCCGAGCGCTGACGAGGACAGGGAGTGATCTCCGGTGCAAAGAGGCACGGACAAGGAGCGGCTCCTGACAGGCTTCCAGCGAGGGGTTATATGCATGAATGAATCGAATCGACACCTGAAAGAGAGGGATTCCAAAGACTGTGCAGGTATGAGACTGTGCAGGTATGAGACTGCACAGTTTAGGATAACTTATAAGAATTAATTGGTACTACCAATACTAATAAGATGCATTTACTTTTCGGTAGCCCGTAACGGAAGAACTTCACAATTAAGCATGCTTGACTTGGAGTAATTCAGGAATGGGTGACCTCCGAGAAGTTTTCACAGGAAGTGTGCGAGTGAGGAAAAAGCACACTGAAAAGTCTCGTGTTAGTATGTGGGGATAGTCATTGATTTTTGAAGCGGCCGGGCATTACAGTAAACCTCCAACTTTTGATGGATCAAATGATCCAGCTGTAGCAACAAAGTGGCTTCAGGCTTTGGATAAAATTTTCAAAGTCGTGTAATGCCAAGATCAACAGAAGCTGCTCTACGCTATTTATATGTTAAAAGGAGAAGCAAACGATTGGTTGGTTAATATCGCAAAACCCTTAGAAGTTCAGGGGCAAGAAGTAACATGGCAGATGTTTGAGAATCTCTTTCTTGAGAAGTTCTTTCTCAGGGGTGCTAGGGAAATGAAACAAGGTGAGTTTGCGAATTTAGTTCATGGCTCTATGACTGTTGATGAGTACCTAACTAAGCTCAGTGAGTTGGAAATTTATTCCAATTACAGAAAGGCATTACCTACTCATGAAGATCTACCTGTTAAGTTTAAAGAGCTTGAATGAGAGAATTGCCAGGAAGATAACTGGTACTGGGTCCAGAGATTTTAGTACATTAGTAAATTATTGCCGCGAAATAGAGGATGTTTATCAGATGTTCAAGAGTAACAAGCCGTTTAGTACCAAGGAGTTTGAGCATAAGAAATCAAGTGGATCATCTTCTTTCTGGAAAGGTAAAGATAAAGTTTTGAAGGTCAGGACTCAGAAAGACAAGTTTAAGAAGAATATTAATCAGACCAGCACACATCAAGTTTTCCACAGTGTAAGACTTGTGGGAAATTTCGTCCAGGCCTATGCCATTTTGGTTAGAATGTATGTTACAATGTGGCAAGCCAGGCTACTTTTTCAAAGATTGTTCTCAAGGTGATGTAAAAGTTGCAAGTATGCATACTACTATAGTGCCAGCAGTTTCAGTACCTCGGACTACAGCTAGAGCGTATACTCTGGATTTCCAGCAGTTGGAGAAATCTTGGAATCTTGTTAAAGGTACAATCTATATAGATAATAATGATGTTAGAGTCTTATTTGACTAGGGAGCTAGTCACTCCTTTACTGCGGTTCCGTGTGCCATTAGATTGCACATACCCATGTATAAATTGTCTTGTCCTTATGAGGTTATTACTGCCACAGGGAAGAAGTGCACTACTTCAGAAGTGTGCAAAGATGTTAAGTCTTAGTATGAAGGTCAAGAATATATAATGGATCTAGTCTGTCTACCTATGTTTAACTCAGAGATTATTCTAGGCATGGACTTGTTGTCAAAGAATTATGCATAGATAGATTGTTGCAGCAAAATAATAGTTATGTCTCATAGGGATACAGTTGAGAGTTCTTCTCCTTATTTGTCAGTACTTCAAGCTAGAAAGGCCTTAAAGAGAGGTGCTTTTGGCTATGTCCTTTTGGGAGGTTTTAACTAGTGATGCTCAAAGTGATATCATAAAGATTCCGGTGGTGCAAGGGTTTGTGAGTGTGTTTCTAGATGAGATTCCACACCTACCACAAGAGAGGGAGATATAGTTCTCCATGACCTACTTCCTGGTGTGGGGCCTATCTCCATGGCTCCATATCAGATGTCGCCTCTGGAATTATTAGAATTGAAGAAGCAGATAGAGGATCTTGCATCCAAGAAATTTATTATACCAAGTGTATCCCCTTGGGAGCACCAATTTTGTTTGTTAAGAAGAAGGATGAAAGCCTTCAGGTGTGTACAGATTATAGGCAGCTGAATAAGGTGACCATTAAGAACAAGTATCCATTGTCTTGCTTTTATGATTTATTAGATCAATTGAATGGTGCTTGTATCTTTTCGAAGATTGACTTAAGGTCAAGACATTATTAGATCCAGATTAAGCCAGAGGATGTTCCTAAGATTGCATTCAGATCCAGGTACGAACATTATGAGTACCAGGTAATTCCTTTTGGTATCACCAATGCTCCGGCAGTTTTCATGGATTACATGAACCATATCTTTACTATCAAAGTTGAGAGAGAAAATTGATATTTTTGAAATAGAGAAAATTGCATTCTGATTCAATAGTAAAATTCTAATACAAGATACAATATATACAAGTAGCTGATTTGGCATTAGTAACAACCAATCAATGACTTAGTTGAAACTAACTATAACAAAAAGCTAACTTATTAACGGAAAGTTAAGCTAACTGATATATGTAAACTACATTCAAACTTTACTTAAACCTAAACTTCATCTATATATTGTAATAGCCCCCTCAAGTTGGGAGATAAACATCTAGCAAGCCCAACCTGGAAATAACATCGCAAAATGGAGAAGGATGAAGGGACTTTGTTAGATCATCAGCGAGTTGGTGATGAGTAGATATTGAAAGCAATCGAAGGAGACTTGCATTGATCTTCTCCCTTGTAATGTGGCATTCTATCTTGATTTGCTTGCTACGTTAATGGAAGCTGAGATTATGTGCCAAGTAAACAGTAGCCCGATTATCACAAAAAACAGACACTGGTTACGTGAAAGGGAAATGAGTATCGTTAAACAAGTAATCAAGCCATTGTATTTCACAAGTCACACTTGCAAGGGCCCTATATTCAGCTTCAGAAGAGGACCTGGAGACAGTGTTTTGCTTCTTCGATCACCATGAAATCAGTAAGTCTCCAAGAAACTAACTATAACAGAAAGGTAACTTATTAAAAGAAAGCTAAGGTATCTGATATATGTAATCTACATTCAAACTTTACTTAAACTTCATCTATAATAGTAATAGTTCGAAAATAATTCCTTGACGGCCTACGAAGCTACACGGAAGGCCAGGTGTACAAGGGACAATGTGCCGAGGAGCTGTTTTACAGCATGACTATAGAGGAGCAGCCTACCTTGACTTTGTAGTTAGTTTGTAACTTGTTTTTATTTCCCAGATTATATAAAAAAAAGAAAAGAAAAGGAATTTTATAACTGACTGAGTATTTACCTACTCTAGTTTTTTGGTCTTGCTTCGAAATGGTTTCGCTGGTGACCTTTGAAAGTAGGGATGTGTAAAATAACCAAAAAATTGGATCGAACCATGAACCGAACCGCCCCTTAAAATAACTTGTTTTTAAAAACCAGTTCATGAACTGAACCGGTTCTTAAAGAACCAGTTCATGAACCGAATCGGTTTTTAGAACCAGTTTAAGAACCGAACCGATTTTTCGAACCGGTTTAAGAACCGAACCGTTTTCGAACCGAACCATTTTCAAACCAAACCAAATTAATTTTTATAACTTTATTTTTTAAATTTTTATTTTTTCTTCTTTTCAAAAGAGGGTCGACCCGAACCGGTTCTGAACCTAACCAATTTTGAACCGAACCGAACCACTTCGAACTAAACAATTTAAACCAATTCAATTCCGTTTTCCAAAAAATCCGATTCGGTTCGACCGATGCATTTTGAAAGCCATATTTCTTGGGTTGGACCTGATGAGCCCATATAGCATAATTTGGAGTAAACAAGTAGCATCTCACGATATAATAACTACTATGGCAAGGTACCATTTTACCACAATGGTATACATTGTGTTAAGTTTCTTTTGCATATAAATAATCTAACTGGCACAAAAAGCACACAAAGGCTTAAACAAAATTATCCTTATTGTTTGAGAGACGTCGAGCTGTTGGAGCTTGAGCCCTCGCCCTTTGGTATCTATCCCTTTTGAAATGTGTTCTGAAAGTGAACAATATACTCATTATAATCTTTTAAAAATATTTTTGGTCACTGGGTAGAACACCACGCTGGAGGCAAATTGGCCTATCATATATGTTGGTGCAAACCCATTCGCTATGCAAAGACAATCTTAAGAAATAGCCTGCGTACAAGAGTTCGCCACGTGGACAGAGGCTTCCACATCAATGGAGACAAGGACCCCTAAACCCTTAACTAGGCATTTTATATTGGGTTTATCATCTATCATTTAACATGATCACAAAAAAATTCATACACACACAACATTTTATGGGGCCCGCAGCAAAAAAAAAACTCCGACACGCAAAACGAATCTCTATAATATAACACAATTATTTTTCCTACAACATAACTCTTATAAAACCCTTTTATATTTTATGTTGATTGTTCGCATCTATTTGATGCATTTAGCTAAGCATTCCTTCTTACATCGAAATTTGAAGCATTGTTATCATTACTCAATAAAAATAACAATATTACATTATTATAGTAACCAAAAGTTTCTTATTTTTGCCAATAAGGACCGAGTCAACTGTATAATCGACTTCCCACTCACTAAACTTTGCAATCACCATTTTTTTTTTTCAAAAAAAATTCTAATATATATATATTTTAAAATAACTGCCACTATAATTCACTGTTGTGTAAAGCGTTGTATTATTAATGAATCAATTAAATCCATAAAACTAACCTTAATTTTTACTGAACATTTTTTGTTTATTACTCACGTTTTACTTTTAAACCACTTATTTATTATTTATTTATTGGGAAAAGTTCACCAATGCCAATATGACTTACTCCAGAATCATTTATGCCCCTGTGATTTTTTTTTCTTATTACATATGTCCCTGTGGTTTGTAAAAGGGGATATTTTTTATCACATATGCCCCTGTGGTTTCTTATGTTTTATAAAGCACGGGAGCATATGTGATAGAAAAAAATCACAGGGACATAGATGATTTTGAAACAAATCAAAAATTTGTTTGTTTTTTAAGAATTAACAAGTGGTGCGTAAGCTCGAGATAAAGTTGATGGACTTCTACCATATTAGGGGTTTGAGCCATGCAGGAAAGTTGGTAGAGGGGCAGCCTCAATATCCAAAACGCAAATTAGCCTCACTTCAAAGGGTGTAGGAAATCTCATAAGACGGGAACAAAAAATGCAAAACAAAATCAAAACAGGGAACTAGTAAACTTATCAAGGGGACCAAACTTGGATAAATAGGATACATCATAGAAGAGAAAAGCAAAAAGAGATGATGTATGCTTTTGCAGAAAATTCACCATAGTATCATGTCTAATTTGAGTCCTAGTGAAACTGAAAACATTTGTGGCAAATGATAAAGTAGAACCACACTATTTAATACTTATTGGGAGAACACCTCAAAACTCCAATGGTACAGCAGATTCAAGTCTTACGCGGTTTAATCTGACAGTTCCAAGAATGTACTCTGGCAGCTCTGCCTCTTCTTTTGCCTGCAAATATGGCATCACAGTAAATATCTGGAATAGTGAGAAGGTTGGTGAGTCCAAGAGGAGTTTATTCATTCATTATTACTAGCCCACACTCCATTAGAATGCAATACATGTGGACATGCTTTATGCAAGGAATCAAATACGCCTAGACTACGTGGCAGTCCTTTTGCATTTGACGTTTACTTTATGATTCTCAGAAAAAATAACATGTAAGAAAGAGCAAGCAGGGACATAAAATGTAAAAAATTTCAAATTTGTGTTAGTTTGATTATTTCATTTTTGGCTAGAGAGGGATTATTTATATCTAAAATAAGGGAAAAATGTGTATCATTTTGAAGGACACAAAGTTGTGTCATTTTAAATGAGAGAAAGAGATAAATCATATGACAGAGAATGAGTGGGAAAAGTTTTAAAGGTATGGGTCCCACCATGGTTGTCAAACTCTCGAGTAAACTCGCAAACTCTACCGAGTTTACGCTTCTGGTCACCCTCACCGTTCCCGCTTCACTGCAAACTCGCTTTTGGCACTCAAACGGTAGAAGCTTCGTGTTTTTTGGCAAACTCTTAAACTCTTACGAGTTTAACGATTTCAAGAAAATGGAGAAAAACCCATGGACCCGAAAATTTTACCCGAAACCCAAAAAACCCATGGCTTTTTTTTAACACAAAAAACCCTAATACCCGGTTTCAGCCGCCACCTCATTGCTCAGTGAGAGACGACGTCGCGACTCCTGCTCCACCGTCTTCTTCGACGTGCTTCGTCGTCATCCTTCTGCTTCTCCGCTTTCTTCTCTTCCAATTTCTCCATGGATTTGGGAGCCCCGAAGTCATGGGATTATAACTAACATAACTCTTAATATGGATTTTAAGTAAAACATATTTGATATTTTGTTTTGGATTTTGATCTTTTGTGCTATGGCTTTATGTGTTTGAGATAGTGTGTGATTATGACTATTGTATGACATTATTTTGCTGGTTGGTTGAATTAAATTTGCTTATTATATTACTTTATATGCATAAAAATGTTTATAAATATAATTTGTATCTCGTGTTACGATTCTACGATCCGTGTTACGATTCTGCGATTTACGATTTTGGTCCACCCTTCCGAGTTTGCATAGACTCTCGAGTTTGACAACCTTGGGTCCCACCTCACAAAAGAGTGAAAGGATATAAGGTGTGTCATTTAAAATGACACACCTTTTTCCCCTAAAATAATAAAAGAAACTTTTAGCGGATGAAAAGGATTTTCATAAAATTCCTTATTCAGTTGGAGTTAATTTTTAAAGTATCATATCAGCTCACCAACTTCCATCTCAGAAACATTCAGATTTTGCAATCCTTTTATTTTTATTTTCTGTCTTTAGTTTTTCACCATGTACATTAATGGTATATGTCCTTTATAAACAGATACGGCATCTTATCACAAATCAGTAGTAGTAATTTTGTATAAAGGAGGAGGGAAAATTCAATATGGATAAGAAATCCTACTAATTGCATGAGCTGAATGAAAACAGATAAATTAGCTCAAACATGCAACAAAATTGTATAGTCTCTGCATATGTTAGTAATGTATATTTACTTTAAGCAACCATGAGTCGGGCACCAGATAAAAGCCATAATATAAACACAATCCTACCCCATAACATATGTATGGGCAAAGAGACACCCTTGACCCTTGAAAATGCATCCCTCTCCAAACCAAATACACCAAAGAATCAGGTTATTCCACATTTCAATAAAATCACAGCCTCCTTAAAGGGCCGACCCAGTTCAAATACCCACTTCGTGAGTGTCTGGGGAAGGAAATACTCTAGGCAGTCTTTTCCCTGCTTTTTGCAGAGAGACTGATTTGAACTCACGACCTGACACACCACGGCAAGCAAGCTTACCACATCGCAGCCTCCTTATTCCTGATAAATCTCAAGTCTACATGAAAGGAACATCGAAAGATGACATTGTAAGAGGATAATTTGTCCATAAAAATTATGACCCAAAAGGCACAAACCTCTATCAAAATTGCTAGGTCAACGACTAGGCTTGTGACATATCCCAGAACAAGGCCAATGACACTCCTGGCTACAGAGGATGATCCAATATCTACATCTATCTGCATAATACAGAAAATTGCTGTTAAAGTGTGATCCACCAGACAAATTACGATAATGGCGGAAATGTTACAGGTAAACTGAAGCTCAATTCTATGATCAACTAGCATATTATTGCACACAATTCAATAATAATGTTGAATTGGGCACCTTCAATGACTGGCAAGCTGCAGTATAAACTTATTTCAGAATAAAAATTAAGATTCCAGGAGCAAAAGCCAGTAGTTAATGCTAAGTGGGGCTTGAAATTTACATAGCCAATCCAATAAAGTAATTTACACATAACTGCAAGTAAAAGTAAGCTGAGATTATAGCATAGTACTACACATCAACATCACCTTTATCTCAAACTAGTTAGGGTTGGTAGCAAATGAACATAAATAAAAAGTACGAAAAAATTGAGGCAAAAAATGATAAAAATAGAATAAAAAGAACTATAAATAACATTATAAATGAAAACATAGCAATAAACGATTTCGAAGAAGAATAAAATAGAATAAAATGAAAATAAAGATACATAAGATAGAAAAAATACAAAAGTTAAAACAAAAATACATAGAAAATATTAAAGAAATAGAGGGATAAAAAAGAAGAAGAAGAAGAAAATAAATAAATTAATAAGAGAAGAAAAAATCTCCAAAAAAAAATAAGAGAAGAAAAAGAAAAAGGGAAAAAAATGAAATACAAGGAGAAAGGGAAAAAAAATGAGAGGTAAAGAAAGAAATAGAGGGGGATTAAGGGGGAAAGGACTAAAAAGAAACCATCTAAAAAATAGGAAGCAAAATGAGTCCAACCCTCCACAATGCTAATAGATTTTTCCAATCCGACCTAAGAAACACCATCTGCCAATTCATATCTCACTCCATTAAGTTCTGTTTTACTATCTTCTCCTAAGTAAATTTCGGCCGACCTCTTCCTCTCTTTGTGTCGAGTTGTTGGTAACACACTTTTATTCTTACTGAAGCATCTAGGAGTCTTCGCATTATGTATCCAAACCACCTCAACCTATACTTTCTCATCTTATCAACCCCCGGTACAACTCCAACCTTTTTATGAATATCTTCATTTTTTATCTCATTCATCCTTATATGACCACACATCCACCTTAACATCCTCATTTCCGCTACTCCCTTTTTAGCTCATGTTGCCTATATGCTGAGCAACATTCAACTCCATATAACATTGCAGGCCTTACTACTGTTCTATAGAACTTTCCTTTTAGCCTAAGGAGAATCTTGCGATTGCATAGAAACCCTGATGCACTACACCATTTCATCCATCGTGATTTGATTCTATGATTCACATCCTTAATAATCTCTTCATCCTTTTGCAAAATAAATCCCAAATATCTGAAAGCATTCCAATTCTAGCATAGTACTCCACTACTTTTTTTCCACCTAGAAATAAATTCGGATAGAGGACAGGATATTATGAAATCAACATCAACATCACCTTTATCCCAAATTAATTGGGGTCGGTGGTAGATGAACCCACATGAAAGAATATAAAATTGTTGAAAATAAAATAAAAATAAAAATAAATATATATATATATGTATATGTATATGTATATGTATATATATATATATATATATATATATATATATATGAATATATAAATAAATAAAAGTGAAAAAGAAAGGGACAAGAAGAAGTGGGGGAAATGAAGGGGAAAAGGACTAAAAAGGGACCATCTGGAACATAGGAATAACCACGGGTTTAACCCTCCACCATACTTATAGCTTTTCTCCATTCCGTTCTAAGACATACCGTCCGCCAATCTATATCCCACTCCATTAAATCTTGTTTTACTACCTTCCCCCAAGTAAGTTTCGGCCGACCTCTGCCTCTTTTTGTGTTGAGCTCTTGGTAACAAACTTATGTTCTTACAGGAGCATCCAAGGGCCTTCTCATCACGTGCCCAAACCACCTCAATCTATGTTCTCTCATCTTCTCGGCAACCGATACTACTCCGACCTTTCGTCGAATATCTTCATTTCTTATCTTATCCATCTTTGTGTAACCACACATCCACCTTAACATCCTCATCTCTGCTACTCCCATCTTATGCTCATGTTGCCTATGTGCTGGCCAGCATTCCGCTCCATATAGCATTGCCGGTCTTACTGCCGTTTTATAGAATTTTCCTTTTAACTTAAGGGGGATTTTGCGGTCACACAAAAACCCAGATGCACTGCGCCATTTCATCCACCCTGCTCTGATTCTATGATTAACATCCTCATCAATCTCTCCACCTTTTTGTAAATGAGTGGTTTAATAATTACAAAGATTATTCACAGGCATCTATGTTTGTCTTCTTAATTCAAGAATAAGGCAGCTATTGAAAAAGTATCCATTTTTCAGGGTTAATATCTCCTAATTATTGCATGTATATTCGCATAAATAATTAGATTAGTTTTTTTTCTTGCTTTCCTCATATGAGAGAGATTGTAAATCATGTATATATATTTGATCATACTAAGGAATTGCTCAAAACAATTCAGAAATCCTTTTGTCCCTTTTCAAGTTGTCTTTGGAACTGTTTGATCTTGGGAAGTCTCAAATCCTAATTCTGAGGTACTTGAGCTTTTGGTATGAGTACCCCCAATCACCATAATAAGTTGCCGGCGGTGATGATCGTGTTAGAAGAGAAAGCTTTCCATTGGTATCAATGGTGGGAAAGAACCACTCGAGAGACAACTTGGGAGATGTTGTGGGGCGATTTCGCCTGAACTAATCGGAGATTCTTTCCGGGAACTCTTTCGACTCAAACAAACAGGAACAATCCAAGAGTACCGTCAAGATTTTGAACAGATCAGTAGCATCGTACGAAACATAGATGAAGTATTTTTGAGGGGAAAATGGCTGAATGGAGTCTCTGACGCGATCAGGGAGGAATTGCTGATGAAACCTAATGATTCTTTAGAGAAGATGATGAAAAAAGCACGAAGGATTGAAAGTAGAAACTTGGCTCCCACGAACGTGGTGGTGGGGAGCAATGGGCTTTCTTACAATTCACAGGCTCGAACATCTATTTCGCACAACTCAAGTGTGAATACAGGCCATGCATACACTAAGCCATTAACAGTAACAATTTTACGACTAATAGCTCCACTGCAGCGAATCACACGGACGACACGCAAAATCAAGGGCAGAATTGGGGGAAAGAGAATATGAGTGAGAGAGGAGGAAATCAACGTGGTAACTCAAGCGGTGGGGGTAGCCGGACAAATAGCCGGCGTTTATCTCAGGTGGAATTATAGGAAAGGACGCGCAAAGGGTTATGCTTTCACTGCGAAGAACGGTGGAACCCAACACATCGTTGTAAGACTCGCCAACTTCACTTGCTAATCGTCGATGACGTCGAAGAGGATGATGGGAATGGAGGAGCTTGTGACACAATCGGGGAAATTGAGGAAGAAAAACCAACGTTACAACTCTCTACTCAAAGTTTGTTGGGGCTATCATCGAGCAAAACCGTGCAGATGTGGGGGGAGATTAACGGAACTCAGGTAATAGTTTTGATTGATTGTGGAGCTTCGTATAATTTTATCAAGAATACTATGGTGCATGCGTTGAATTTGGCTAAACAGATACTCCTAAATATCAAGTAGAAGAGGGTAATGGTTAATTGCTGAATTGTTAGGGAGTCTATAAGGGGGTGAAGGTGAAAATATAGGGAGTTGTAGGGGAGGAGGACTTCTACCTCTTCAATTTAGGAGGAGCTGATTTAGTGTTGGGGTTAGATTGGTTGTAAGGATTGGGCAATATCAGAGCTAATTTCAGAGATTTAACTTTGTGCTTTGTCAAGGATGGCAGAGAAGTGGTTTTTAAAGTAGAACCAGAATTTTCTAGGGCAATTGCCTCTTTTAAATCATTGGTGAAGGCTTTGGCAGTTGAGGGTCAGGGTTTTCTGATCACCGAAGGAAAAACACCAATGGAGTTAGGAGGTGTGGAGAGAGGATGGCCATAGCTGATGGAGTTATTAAAGGAATTTACAGATATTTTTAATGTAGTCCTACCTTTTTCTCCTAGTAGAAGACAAGACCATGCTATGATTTTAAAGCAGGGGAGTGAAGTTTCAAACATCCACCTTTATAGGTACCCTCACTATCAGAAGTCTGAAATCGAAAAGGCAGTAAATGAATTGTTACAATTAGGGTTCATTCGACCTATTACAAGTCCATTTTCAAGCCCAAAAATATTAGTTAAGAACTAAGATGGGAGTTGGTGTATGTGTGTGGACTATAGAGCTTTGAATAATATCATTGTCCTTGATAAATTCCCTACGCCGATAATTGTGGAGTTATTGGATGAACTAGGTGAGGCAGCGGTGTTCTCAAAACTAGATATGAAGTCCAGCTACAATCAAATCAAAATGAAGGAAGAAGATATCGCCCAAACTGCCTTTCGCACTCATGAGGGACACTGCGAATATTTAGTTATGCCTTCTGGTTTGACTAACGCACCATCCATATTTCAAGCATTGATGAATGAGATTTAAAGCCTTATCTTCGTAAATTTGCATTGGTATTTTTTGATGACATTTTAATTTACAGTAGTGACAGGGAGCTGTACTTGGCACATGTGCTGCAGTATTGGAACTGCTAAAACAACATCAATTATTTGCCAACGGAAAAAAATGCTCTTTTGGGAAATACCAGGTGGAATATTTGGGGCATATTATATTTGGGCAGGGATTCAGGCTGATCCGAGCAAGATTGTAGCAATGCAACAATGGCCAATACCTAAAACTATCAAGGGGTTGTGTGGATTCCTTGGGCTAACAGGGTATTATAGGAGACTTGTAGAGGGATATGGGAAGATTTCCAAACCATTAACAGATTTACTCAAAAAAAATGCTTTCGGGTGAAATGTGAAGGCCCAACAAGCTATTGATATGTTGAAAAAGAAGATGTGTGAATTACCTACATTGGCATTGCCCAACTTCGACAAGCCATTTATGGTTGTCACAGATGCTTCGGGGAAATGGATTGGGGCAGTACTCATGCAAGAAGGCAGACCTTTAGCATTTGTAAGTCAAGCATTTTTAATGAGATCTCAAGGAAAATCTGTGTATGAGAAGGAATTAATGACTATAGTGTTTGCAATCCAAAAGTGGAGACCATATTTATTGGGCAGACACTGCATTGTTCGCACCGACCAAAGGAGTTTACCTTTTCTTATGGAGCAGAGAATATTAGGGGAAGATTAGCAAAAATGGATTTCCAAATTGTTGGTCTACGATTTTGAGGTGCAACACCATCTCGGGAAGGAAACCATAATGGCAGATGCATTTTCCCATCAAATTTTATTTGCAGCGATATCTCAGGTGGCCTTACCTTTATTAGACAAACTAGAACAGGAGCAACAAGTTCATCCAGTTCTGAAAGAAATTATCCAAGGTCTACTGACAGGAGATGGAAATTTCGGAGATTATACATTCGTGAATGACAAATGACTATAGAAAGGCTACTTTATTTTTCCTTTAGGTTTTTCTTTAATACCCTTATTATTGAAAGAATATCATGATTCGCCTATTGGAGGTCATTCTGGTTTTTTTCACACATATAAACATTGCTAGCTTGGTGTACTAGAGAGAAATGAAGAGAATATAAAAAATTATGTTGCAGCTTGTAGGGTGTGCCAAACCAATAAATTTGTGGCTATATCACCAGCGGGTGTAACATCCCAAGCGCTGACGAGGGCGGGGAGTGATCGCCGATGCAAAGAGGCACGGACAAAGAGTGGCTCCTGACAGGCTTCCAGCGTAGGGGTTACATGCATGGATGAATCGAATTGACACCCCAAAGAGAGGGATTCCAAAGACTGTACAGATGTGAGACTGCACAGTTTGGAATAGCTTATAAGAATTAATTGGTACTACCTATACTAACAAGATGCATATTCTTTTCGGTAGCCCGGAACGAAAGAACTTCACAGTTAAGCGTGCTTGACTTGGAGCAATTCTGGGATGGGTGACCTCCTGGGAAGTTTTCCAAGGAAGTGTGCGAGTGAGGAAAAAGCACACTGAAAAATCTTGTGTTATTATGTGAGGATAGTCGTTGATTCTTGAAGCGGTCGGGTGTTACAAGTAGTATCAGAGCAGGGCCTCTCTTCTATTACGGTGTGGTTCGAGGACGAACCAGGCGGAAGCTGGTAGGCATGTAACATCCTAAGCGCTGACGAGGGCGGGGAGTGATCGCCGGTGCAAAGAGGCACGGACAAGGAGCGGCTCCTGACAAGCTTCCAGCGTGAGGGTTACATGCATGGATGAATCGAATCGACACTCGCAAGATAGGGATTCCAAAGACTGTACAGATGTGAGACTGTACAGTTTGAAATAGCTTATAAGAATTAATTGGTATTACCTAAACTAACAAGATGCATATTCTTTTCGGTAGCCCGGAACGGAAGAACTCCACAGTTAAGCGTGCTTGACTTGGAGCAATTATGGGACGGGTGGCCTGCTGGGAAGTTTTCCTAGGAAGTGTGCGAGTGAGGAAAAAGCACACTGAAAAGTCTCGTGTTAGTATGTGGGGATAGTCGTTGATTCTTGAAGCGGACGGGCATTACAGCGGGTCTCCTTCAACCTTTGCCAATTCCTATGCGGTGTGGGCTGACATTTCCATGGATTTTATTACAGGATTGCCGAAGGCGGGTGCTTTAGATACTATCTTTGTTGTGGTGGACCGATTATCCAAGTATGCCCATTTTCTGCCTCTGTCTCATCCTTATATAGCTCAAGTTGTTGCAACTCAGTTTATCAAGAATATGGTAAAGTTGCATGGTTTCCCTTTGTTTATAATTTCTGATCGGGATAGGGTCTTTCTCAGCCATTTTTGGACAGAACTATTTAAGCAGGCAGACACGCATCTAAAGTATAGTACCGCTTATTACCCTCATACCAATGGACAAACTGTAAGAACCCGCACCGCTAACTAAGGAAATTAAATTAATTAAACGTGAGAATTAAGAAATAATTCCATAATTGACCCTAATAATTATTATGAGGCTTTAATAATTATAGTAATTGAGTAATAATGTTGAAAGTCGCTTTTCGGACGAAAAGCGCAGAGACCGGTTCTGCTACTTGATATAAATGCGTACCGATGAAGTATCCCGGAAAGTTATAATAAGTGCATGAATATTCCTAAAATAATATGTAGGACTTGTAAAACAAGCTTCAAGTTGAAATAATTAGAACTGGTACCAGAACTGATACTGGCTATGGAATAGCGCGTACCGGAAAGGTGCTGCGAAAAAAAAAATGATAAATCTTAAAAAAATGAGTAGGTTAAGAATCCTAAGTTTAGGATTAAAATGCTAAGCGTAACAATTAGCGCTAATATAGTGTGTTTAAGTTTAATCCACCTATAAATAGGCCATGGCACATGATCCTAGGGTAAATTGCCGGTGCCTCCTACGTGAGTAACATACTCAGCTGCTTCCACCTCCATTTCTTAGCCACCTTTGCTTGAAAACTCACCAAATCTTCATCTTTCCCCTCATTTCTCTTTATCTAAACACTTGGTTGGGTGTGGATTACCTTGGTGAGGGAGAGGAGTGCTTTATTTCTGACTTTCAGCCACTGTCTTGGTGAGGTGTGAGCTGAGTTTCATTGGTTGGTGTAGTTGAAGCCATTCCCTTGATTGTGGGAGCTCAAAGTGGTGACTTTTGTGATGAAAAACCAAGTCTTGGGTGGCATTTTCGCACACCTTCAAAGTCTGAACTTTTGGGACTGTTGTGAGAGCTCCAAGAGCTTTTGTTCTTCTATTTTGAGCTTGGGTAAGCTTCATCACCTTTG
Organism: Gastrolobium villosum; assembly: GCA_032173675.1. Taxonomy (NCBI): domain Eukaryota; kingdom Viridiplantae; phylum Streptophyta; class Magnoliopsida; order Fabales; family Fabaceae; genus Gastrolobium; species Gastrolobium villosum. The sequence continues at coordinate 52,273 of JAVKPL010011054.1, read as the reverse complement.
ATCTTGTGTTTTCTCGAGTAAAAATGGAGCCTTGATGCATGTAATGAACCTATGATCATAACCTATCATTGAGTAATGTTAAAAACACCTTAAATCGCATGTTTGAGCTTCTGTATGCATGAAATGAACCACCTTTGGGAAGGATATCTCGCGAAATCCAGAACTGCATTCTGTCGCGAAATATCCGGATATAGATATCCGGATATTGATATCCGGATATGGGGATCTGAATATCCGGATATTGATATCCGGATATTGATAGAGAGATATCCGGATATTGCCCCGACAAATATCCGGATATTCTGGGTTTTCGAGAAAGTGTACTGTTCATACAGAACGGAGTTATGGGTTTATGGACCCTAGTTTAATGAAGTGGAACTTCTGTAATGATTAATCTAAGTCAGAATCTAAGTGATTAAGGGCTTGTGGCTTTGTCAGAAGCCTAAAGACGTATAACGTAAAGGTATCCGGATATTGATAGAGAGATATCCGGATATTGCCCCGACAAATATCCGGATATTATGGGTTTTCGAGAAAGTGAAGGTACTGTTCATACAGAACGGAGTTATGGGTTTATGGACCCTAGTTTAATGAAGTGGAACTTCTGTAATGATTAATCTAAGTCAGAATCTAAGTAATTAAGGGCTTGTGGCTTTGTCAGAAGTCTAAAGACGTATAACGTAAAGGAAAGGCGTTGTCCTTGTGTTATATGCTTGTTAAGTATGATTATTGATATATTGTTGGTCCGAAACATATTGTGATTCTGCTGTGTTTGGGCTTTGAGCTAGTGTGGACTCTTGGCATTGGATAGTTAGCTTGCAAGGTAAGCTTTCGTGTCCTCGACTTTGCCATTGTTGGTTCCACCATGTCCTATGGGGGGATGGTTATATGCATGATGTTGTTTTCATGATATACTGATTTGTTGAAATGCTATTGAGCTGTTATATGCGAGTGCCTTTATGATATGCATGTGGTGTTCCACCTATACGGTAAGCCTGAGTATGTGGTACATACAAGATGGTGAGGCTGTGGGTGAGGTGCAAGCGGTGTTCCTTGTACTAACTGTAGGTAATAGACGTATTCCTACATTTCTCTGGCCAGTAGAATAGTGATAACACACACAGCATGAATATCTGTTGCACTGCATAGTTTTTGGAACTGATATTGTTAACTGCTTTTGAACTTATATTGCACATGTAAGTGAGCTTGGGGTGGAAGATCCTTGAGGACCCTTTGTCTTATTGAGATTTCTGTTTAGAGATCTCACCCCACGTTTGGGGCGCTTATTTCAGGTTCAGGTAACTCAGGGGTTGAGACCTCTAGTGGCAGGAGGCCAAAGCTTAGCTGATAGTTGATACTTGCTGATTATGCTGTTTATGCTTGGATGTTGGATCATGCTTATTGCTTCATGCGTTTAGCTTCATTCGATGGATTACTTTGTTGAGACTCTATTGTTTATGTTGTCTATTTGGTGAGCATGGGGATTGTCCATGCCACGTCGACTTGACTATGTCTTAGTTTGGATTTGAGTTGTAATAATGTATCAGGATATTGTCCGGACTACGTGTTATAGATCCGTGACTTTAGATACTCAATGTTATTTTATATTATGAGGTATTTCAATTAGTTATCTTTTGCAATTATATACAGACGATGTTTTTATGAAATTGATTAAGTAAACAACTTGGCTAAGATTAATGACGTCATAATTGAACAGAAAAAGATATTCCACATTTTTAATTAAGCGTGGCTTAATACGATGACATGTTAACAAACCGGGTATACACGAAATCGTCAACAAATGTTTGGAGACATTTTTGCGTTGTTTCTGTTATCCTAAACCGCAAAAGTGGCATTTATTGGTGCATTGGGCTGAATATTGGTATAATACAAATTATAAAAGCTCCTCGGGCATGATGCCCTTTAAGGTGTTATATCGTTGTGAACCTCCAACTCTATTTCATGCTAGCTGCGTGTCTCATGTAGCGGAGGTGGATGTTTTGATGCGTGAGCGGGATGCCATTTTGCACGAGCTAGAAAATCAGCCGAGCAACGCCTAAAACAGGATGAAAGAGGTAGCTGATAAACACAGGAGAGATGTGCAATTTGTGGAAGGGGACAGGGTGTATTTGAAGATTCAACCTTATAGGTTGAAATCTTTGGCACGACATTTCAATGAGAAATTAAGTCCCCAATACTATGGTCTATACATGGTGTTGGAGAAGATTGGTGAGGCAGCTAATAAATTAGACCTGCTTGTGACTTGCTTTTTACATCCAGTTTTTCATATGTCCCTTTTAAAAAAGGCAGTGGCATCGGGTCAACAGGTCCAGCCTATTCCGGAGACATTACAGGAAGATTAGGAGTTGAAGGTCATTGTTGAAGCTGTCCTCCAGTGGCATCATACACTGTATGGGACCGTGAATGTTCTGATTAAATGGGCACAATTGCCAGATTGTGATAATACTTGGGAGGAATCGTCTACTATCAACCAACAATTTCCGGATTTCCACCTTGAGGATAAGTTGTGTTTATTTGGGGAGAGAGAGGGGGGGGGGGGGTATTGATAAGATCCCACCTAAATGGAAAGGTTATAGGAGGAAAAATATTTGTGCCCGTTCAGAATCATTTACTTATAAAAGGATGAATGTGTATGCTGAGTCAGGATGGGTAAATGAAGTGGAAAGCATGACACTTGAGGTGGGTAACAATTCTGTTGGAGGATGCATGTGAGAAGGCTCACGAGGGGCATATTAGTGGGGGAAGCATGCATGCAGATGTATCTAAGAATTTGGGCAATATTTGGTGAATGGGGAGAGACCAGGAGCTCTCTATGTCTTCCGGGCTATCTTACTGTCTCTTGCTATTATTTCCATTGTACTTGATTACTGTTTCATTCTTTTATTTTCTGATTATTTGTTTTTTGCTGGTTGAGATATATTGATCCTTTACACCATGTGTCGAATATTACCCACAATTTCATCCTATCGGGTTTCTTGTTTGACTTCAAGTGTCACTTTGGCCGGGAAAAAGTTCTTTCCTAGGAAATTGCTATTATGTTTGAAAGTTATAGTGGTGATCACTTGCAGATATCCTAACAAAGTCTCTTCGGGCTCCTAGAAGCCACTTTATCCGTGATAAGCTTGGTGCATTTGATTTGTATGCTCTAACTTGAGAGCAAAGAGTTTGAAAGTGTCTATTACTTAGGGTTAACATCTATTTTTTTTTTTTTTGAGTTACCCAACCCTAATTACCTCTTTGAGGCGAGTTGACTCCCTCCGGTATCCCCACAAGCTTCGACTCTTTGAGCCAGCTATGGGACTAATTCGGAGTGCGGGGGTCAGTGATGGCTAAAGGTTCAGCCCCCTCCCCAAGAATGCATTCAGCAGGAATCGAACACATGTCCAACCCCACTAACTCAGCGCCAAGGAACCAACTAAGCTACACCCATTGGGTTAATATCTATTTAATCCGTACAAAAATGCAGTAATCTCTAACTCTCTTTAAACCAGAGAATATGCGTGCATAAAGATAGAAACTTTACTTCTAAAGTTGTTCCATGATATTTGAGAAACAACATAAACTAGATCTTTACTTCTGAACATGCTATTGTAGCTTTACCTCCAAAAAATTATCTTGTCTAAAGTATTTACAAGTTACAGCTTTTCCCAGTAGGCAAGCTTTAGTTCCAACAGCTCGCTTGATCATCCAATATCCCTGTATCCATTGAAAACCATTAGCTGCTGCCATCAGGTATCAAAAAGGGCATATGGCACTTCATTGAGAATCACACACCTCAACTATACTTGGAATTAGTTTGAACCTTGAGTCCCGAAACGTGTCATTTCCATCCAGAAACTTAGCCAACAGAGAATCTTTATTTATAGGTCTGTCAGATGCATAATATAGAACCAAGCTGTAGTTTGGTTTAGCTGGAACCTGAGATTGATGACAAAATAAAAATCGTTCTTGATAAACTGATCCATAAGCAAGACAAATTTTCCGTTTATCATACATATGTGCATAACTGCATACAACATACATTCATGTAGACAGATCTTTTCAGCCATTGAAATCTGACATTGTTAAAAAACACCAGAGATTGACTAACTAATAGACACAGATGAAAAAGTTGCAAAATATTCATGATTTCAACTGAAAATTTCCAGTTACATTCAAAATCACATTTATTCATCCTATGATATTCTATAAGAAAGTTGACGGGGCTTCCAGATTTGTTCTTCCTTGGTCAACATTGGTAGTAAATCTACCTTCATTCATTGTTAGAAGCTTATAACAATAACAACATGCCAGCATTGGTTAATATTTCATACCATTTATAACCACAAAGATTATTTGATATGCTAAAGACTCACAACACCTAAAATCTTAAGCTGGAAAGCCATAGTCCAACAGAAATTTATAATGCGCTTCTGCACCTGTAATATCTCATAGTGGGAAGGTCCAGAGACCAAAAAGAGATGAGAATGGAGGCATTCCAGCACAAAATAATCTGATGAGTGGGTTGAGAGAGATAGAGAGGGAAGTGGGATACCGGAAATGTATTGAAGATTCAGTGGCTAAGGGGGGTAGGATACAAGTATACTGCAGAGTTAATTGACTACCCAACCATCCAACCAACTATAGAGGTTAGTTTCAGCAAGCAAGTATACCAATGATTACAAGTCAGAACTTAGGTCGCCTGATAGATGCTTCTTGGTTGCTTTAGCAGTATTTCTCGTCTCTTTCGTACTTTTTTAACTTCTCTTAATGAATACTTTTTATCATAAACTAAAAAAGATGGCAACATGGTTCCTGATGTGAAAGCTCACAAAGGTTGAAAAGTGATAAACAATTACATTATTATGAGGCTAACCACTTAAATAGAATTGATACTATTAGAGAGAGAATAGTATACCAGTTAGTCAACTACGCTATGATTCTATTTTAAAAAGCCACTTGATATATAAGGACCAAAGAATGGCTTTTGTAACACAAAAATGCATATTAAACTTCACTTTGCAGTAAAATAACATATATGATATACAATAACAATCATATCCATACCTGGAGATTAAATACAAGGATAAACGGAAGCTTTTTCCCAGCTTCTGACTGCAATTCAGAAGAGAAGGATTATAAAGAGTAATGTCTTCTGATATAAAACATTTAGAATCTCAAAATCTCCAGCTTAAGGTTTCCAGAATATGATGGTAACAGAAAATTTCAACCACAAGAGCTTTAAGCCTACAGCATGCACAGGATTAAAAAACATAACGAACTACAACACTAATTTTAAAAATTCAAAAAAATGTAAGACTGGAAAATAGATGATCAAGTACATACACATGGCAACCATACATTGGAACAAAATGTAGCAGATGACACGAAGAAGGCACAACTCATATTGCATTTTACATAATTGGCAAAAGCGAAAAAACGATACCAAATTAAGCTCCCAAAATTCATTTTCAACAAATATCCGGCAATGACAAACTGAACAATGGGTTATAAAACCACAGTAGGATTGAATGAATGAACAGCTGTATTATTTTCTGGTATTACTTTATAACCATTGTAGATCATAGTTTTCAGCAGATTAGAGTGTAGACTTTACGACATTTGTTGTAATATCTCCTTCCCATGTAACACATGTAATTTATGAATGAAAATTGCCAGTTTGCCACAAAAAGCAAGTCAGTTTTTTCAAAAAGCCCTGATGTTATATTTGACAGAATTTTTTGTTTTCTTCAATCAACATGTCAAAACCATGGTTATAGAAATCATACGATTCTATACGATTTGCCAAGCCAACAAATCGTATAATGTGATGAATTGCAGATGGCTTTGAATCGTACGATACACACATAAATCGTAGTGACTCCGTATCACTGATACAATTCAACAATTCATTCATTTTTTTTCTTTCATCAATTCTCATAGAAGAAATTGAAAAGTCAAATAAGCTGAAGTTGTTAAATCAAAAGCATCTAAACAAATACCATTCAGTGCACCATATTTGATTATTCCATTGCGATGTTTTCATTCTTCTAAAATAGGGATTTGACACAAAATATCACTCTATGCATCCTGTTTGGTTGTTTCATTGCTCTGTTTTATTCTTCTAAAATAGAGGTTTTACACAGTTACTTGTTCACTCTATATGCACTTTATATGGCTATATCATTGCTTTGTTCCTTTTCTTGAAACATAAGCTTCATGCAACCATTTTATGTGAATCAGTTATCACTTATGATTTTGCTTTTTGAGACTTTTGGTTAAGTTATTTTGTCAATTTATTATTCCTAGTTTAAGATTATTACATTGTCCATTATACATTATTTATATGATACATTTCAAGCTATTTTTCTATAAATGTCCCTGAATCTTACGATTTACCATTCAAAAATTAGTTTGACGATTCTCGATTTACATTGCAAATCAATAACCTTGGTCCAAACCAACTTGAGCATAGTTTCTCCAAATTTATCTCATTACAATCTATATGAATATTAAAGATATGAAATGTTATAAGATCAATTTTACCTGAACCAGACTTCTCCGATTCAGTGCAATTCTATCTGCAGGTTTATCAACTTTTAACCAATCAACTGCTATGAGCTTGAGAAGAGGATCTCCTCCAACTACCTACATGAGAAATGTCATGTCCATGACATTCAGCCAGAACAAAAGGATTAAGTATATCAAGGTCATTGTCAGCAACATATAACTAGTTCTAAAGCTTAAAAGCTATAGAGTTAGATATTTGAAAAATCAAACGCAGCTTAAATTACCAATATGCCTGAACTCGCCTAATGTTACTCCATTTCACAGAAATAAGGGGTAAACAGGAAGTACTCGCACTATTAGTATTAATGCTGTACTTAAATTCAAGAAAAAAAAAATGACAGAAAACTTATCGTGTTTTTCTTCTATACTTAATCAGCTCAGTTACAAATGCCCCTCCAAACAATTACAAACACTACGAACATGGAATAAGTCTTCAAATATGTGGCTATTATCATTATTAATTCTCACCCTAATCATGCCTTGCAATGCCAACGAATACGAAATGAACTTAAATGGTAAACTCACCTTAGAATTATCTTTCAGATAGTTCTTTCCTCTAATCATAAATCTTTCACCACTAGGAGAAGTCCAACAGTTTGTGTCACTATCATCCTTTCCTTTGCGTAAAGAACCTTGAAAGTCACTGGCATCAATTTTGATTGGACTTACAAGAGAATCTAATTCTTTGCTTTGATGTGGAGCTGCAATCAGAATGACCAAGTATTTAGTATTGTGTTGAGATATATAAAACCATTAATGTAGCCTCACCCAACAGCTTAAGCATTTGGGTTGAATTGGTATTTGAACTGGGTCGGCCATTTTGGTTCTTTACAGACTGCAAATTAGAATGGAAAAAAGAAGGGAGAATTGAGAAATTAAGAAGCTTGTGTGACTTTGTTAATTACAAATGAGAGAATGCTCCATTCATTTTTACCATTTTTATTTTTTCTTTCACTCCTCCTGATTAGCGTCAGAATATGTATTCTATATAGGCACAGACTGATGCACCTGGATGACTGACTTGGATTGGACTTTTCTATAATTTATTCCATACTTTAGGGTTTTTCAATAATTGTTAGTTATTTCCTTTTTTGTTATTTTTAGATTATATTTGAATGTGCGTTGATTGTGCGTTATCTCCTTTGATTGCGCAAGATCAAGGTTGTTAGTATCGCACGATACGCGATACGTATCGTGCGATACGATACACCAGAAAAAAACGATCCCAATCGCATCCCTGAATCGTTTATGGTCAGAATCGGAACAAAGAATTGTTTAAATCGTACGATCCAGTTGTGAATCGTGAATCGCTACAAATTTGCGATTCAGGTTTTAAAAAAAAAAACCAACGGTCGCTGAAGTTGAAAAGATTAGAAACGTAATCCGAAGAGTTGTTTTGCTTCAGAAAAATTTGGGATTTAAAATCCCATTTGAATCTCATATAATAACAAAATTGAGAAAGAACAAAAAGGAAAACAAAACAAAAAACAGAGAGGATGAGAGTTTTTATATAGAAGATCAAGAAGAGGCTTTGAAGGTTCTTGAAGGTGGGAGACTCCTCGTTGCAGAGAGTTGAATTCGGAGAAGAAGCACAGTTGGAGACTCCTCGTTGCAGAGCTAGAGAGTTGAAGGCCGAAGACTGAAAACGGAGAGTAGAGTACGGTATTCTTTTAAAACTCTTCGGTCTGCACTATTTCAGCTTCTCATCTATAAGAATTTCAGCTTTTCACTATTTCAGCTTTTAAAACTCTTCGGTCTTTCAAATATATTAAAATATTACAAAATATCTCTGGGCAGCTGTCGTGTTGTGGCTGTGGGTATGGTAATGTGTCATGTAAATCAGTAAATGTGTAATACATGTCTCTCAGAAGAAGCTTTTTAGAATATTAAAAATCTAAGCTTTAGTGGTGTCTTGTCAACTTTGGGTAATGGGTATACGTATACTATTATATTATATTATATATCAATGTCATCTCATTTGTATTGTTGTAAAGCTATTGCACTTGCACATCATCAGATCTGAACGTGTTGGTTCCATGTAAAGTGAATAAATTTTTTTTAAGTACAATAAAGTGAATATATAAAATTGTAAACTAAATACTAAATAGCAATAATGTGGGATATAACGTGGCTCCAAAGAAGCAACAAAAGGATATTTAAATAGCTATGAAGTAAACTGAATATTTAAATAGCTATAAAGTGAATTAGTGAAATATATTTAAATAGGTATACAGTAAAGTGAATATTTTTTTTTGTGCACATCTTTAATTTTTTTCTCTTGTACAGAAGCAACAAGAATGGCTTCAAAGAAAAAATCTCAAAAACAAAAGGATATAACATGGGATCATTGTAAGTCTCTTGGCAATAAGTTGAATGTCAAATGTAACTATTGTCCCAAAACAATGTGGGGAGGAGCATTTAGAATGAAGCATCATCTTGCTGGAACACACAAAGAAGTTGCTCCATGTCAACAAGTGCCAGAAGAGATAAGGAATCTATTTATAAAAATATTGGAAGCTCCAAGCAATGATGATGAACTAGAGTGCTTTGATGATAAAGATTCACAAAAAAAAGGGAGCATGGATAGTTTTATGATTAATAGAAAAGGTGGAAGTGGCTCATCTACAACGAAACAACAAACTTTGAATTCAATGGTGAAGGATAGAGATTTGGTAGTTCGAGATATTTGTAGATGCATATATGGCAATGCATTGCCATTTAATTTGGTAAAGAGTCCATTATTTATTAATATGGTGAAATCTATTAGTGAATATGGTAGAGGCTTAAAACCACCAAGTTATCATGAAGTGAGGGTTTCATACTTGAAGAAAGATGTTGATTTAGTCGAAGTTATCACCAAGTTATTTTTAATTTGTTTCTGAATCTTACGATTCGATACGATTCACGATTCACGATACTAAAAAACAGCCAAACGATTCACGATACGAATTGCAATTCAACAACCTTGCGCAAGATTATAGTTATTTGTTTTTTTGTTATTTTATTTTGCCTATTTAAGGCTTGGAGAACCCTATAATTATTTGGTTGTTTTTGGTTAAATAAAATTAAGAAAAGAGAAAAGTGTTTTATCGCAATTCTTGTTTCGTTCTTTCTTTCTGTTTAGCCAATTGGCTACTGCTTCAGAATTATTTGGTAATCAGAGCTCTGGTTGTTACATAAATGGCTGAACGGAACAATGGCAGTTGAGGTTGAGGTCGTGGACGACGGGGTCGAGGCGGCGGCGGCGGTAGAGGGCGTGTAACACCCTTAATGGCGACGGCAAACAACCACACATCGACGTGCGAGACGCCACAATTGTAGCAATGGCCGCTATAATGGCAGAACAAGGTAGACGAGTTCAGGAGCTCGAACAACGGTTTGTCCAAACACAGTTGGACAAGTTAGATGAAGGAAGTGAATCTGAAAGATCATCTCATGAGGAGGAAAGGAGCGAAAACCCATTCTAGGACTGGAACCAGGAGCGATGCGGACGAAGTCAACCTAGAAATCAATCCTTTTTTGCCAATATTGGGGTGAAAATTGATATTCCGGAATTCGAGGGCACCACTCATCTAGATGAGTTCATTGCCTGGTTACACACCGTTAAAAGAGTCTTTGATATCAGAGGCTTGACAGAAGACCAGGAGGTCAAACTGGTCGCTATCAAACTGAGGAAGCATGCCTCAATTTGGTGGGAACATATTAAGAAGCAGCAAAACAAAGAAGGGAAGTCAAAGATCAGGAGTTAGGATAAGATGAAGAAATTGTTCCAATAAAAAATATTACCCATTCGCTACTGGCTGGAGGCATTTATTGAGTACCATAATCTCAAGCAGCGAGACCTATCAGCTGAACAGTATACAACTAAGTTTTATTGTCTACGGATGCGCTGTGATATCACAGAGGAGGACGAACAACTGATTGCTTGTTACCTAGGAGGACTGCGGACTGAGATCTCAGATGTTGTATACTTGCAACAATATTGGACATATGACGACGTATGTCGACCAGCTTTGAAGGTAGAGGAGCAGTGTAAGAGAAAAGAAGGTACTTCGAAATTCCAATGTTGATTGGGCAGGATCACCCTCGGACAGGCGCTCTACTTCCGGCTATTGTGTCTTCTTTGGAGGAAACTTAATTTCTTGGAAAAGCAAGAAACAACCTGTTGTTGCTCGATCTAGTGCAGAAGCTGAGTATCGTGCAATGGCAAATACTACCTGTGAGTTAATCTGGTTAAAGCAGTTGATTCAGGAGCTTCATCTTTGTGAACAGAAACAACCCATGACACTCATTTGTGATAATCAAGCTGCAGTACATATATCCTCTAATCCTGTATTACATGAGAGAACCAAACATATAGAGATTGATTGTCACTTCATTCGAGAAAAGATTCAATCATGAGAAATCAAGACAGCTTTTGTCAACTCTTCTGATCAACTAGCAGATGTCTTCACTAAAGCTCTTAGAGGTCCTCAGGTTGAATACATTTGTAGCAAGCTTGGTGCTCACAATATATATGCACCAGCTTGAGGGGGAGTGTTAGAATATATTAGATATGATTAGATTTCTTCATATCTGTAACTATTCTGATTGTATTAGGTCTAGGCCTTTCACTTAAGCCCATTAGAGTCTCTATATATTGTAACTCTCTGAATTAGATTAATACACAATATATTATTTTTATATTCAAGTAAATAAATAAAATAAATCACTCCCTCTTAAACCTGACTAGCGAGTGTGGGTGGAGGTAATCCTTGTACACAGCCTTACCCTTGTATAATTGCAAAGAGGTTGTTTCCTGGATTCGAACCCATAACCTTTCAGTCATGAAAGAACAGCTTTACCACTGCTCCAGTTCGCCCCCTTTAATTTGTAGGTTTTAAATGACTAGCAAATATGAATTTCCCAATTTGGTTGACATATGGTCATGTTCCCATGTCTTATACTCTTGAGTTTTGTGGGAATCAGATATACCATTCCACTTTTATCTCATACTATCAATTTTACCGGACTCACAAATTCAACTGCTATTTTGAAGTTGGAATCAAGGAGTTGATGTACTTGAAAGTTTGATAGTCTAAATAAATAGAATTAAACACAGAAAGTTATAATGCCTTTGGGCCCTTTTACCTTGCAAATAACAAGAAACATAGGAAAAGGCTAACCTGCAGTTCGCTTCAAAGCTAAGGACGTGATGGCCCATGAAACATTCTTTAGTTTGACTTTCTGCTCCTGACAAATTAGATAAGGTATTAAATTATAGAAATTAAAAGAAAAAGTACTTTGTCTTTGCTTCAAACCAAACCAGTCACACACAAATAACATCCATTTCCAATGTAGACTCGTGGTTGAAAAGCAGATTTAAGGAAACCTGATCAAGTTCCTCATCAACGTCACTTTCTTCATCTGATGTGGACTCAGCAGCAATTGCATCATAAAACTCATCCTGGACTTCTGCATCTTCATATTCGGCACTGGACAGAGAAGCATCGGAGATTTTGGAATGAACAACAGTAGTGGAATATTGTTCGTGGAATGCTGGATTGGCTCCAATATATTCCTTTAGACCTACCATTATTTAACAAGAAGTATTAATGCCACTGTTCAATATGAGAACAAAGGTCACACGTCACAGCAAAAGTAAATAGCAATTAACTTCCTTGGTTTCTTTTCTGTTTGTAAAATGGAAAGAATAGTTTAAAGAGAGAAGTAAAATCACACGGCTAGGAGAATGTGAGAAATAGTCATAAACAAAAAAGAAAAACAATGACCTCAGTCATAACACAACTATCCCCAGAGCTTGAGCTGTTCGAAGAAGACAAATGAATGGTTTACAGAAGTCTCTTTTCATGCTTATCCACATCCTTTAGTGTTTTTCTTTTGTGATTGTTTATCTTCACAATTTGGTTCTTCAATTTTGGGCTAGTGTGACTTAGTTTACACTAATGCCTTCTCAGAGAAAAGAGATCCTCCATAATGAAAAAAGGAAAAAGGAAGACAAGATACAAGAGAAGACAACAGTGATGCAAAGCTGGCCAATCACTGAGCATATCTGTTAGGAAAGCCCCTTAAAAGTGTTATGAGCTTTACACCAAATAGAAGTTAATTGTTAATTTATTTTCCGAGTTCAAGGATCAAGAGAAATCCTAAAGTTTTTCTATATTAATTGGATTAGACTGAGAAATTTCTTCAAGATATCTTCTTGTAGTTGTTTAAATATCATAGCCAGCCAGGCAGTCAAATTAGATTGACCACGATCCATGTCCATCAATTGCATATTTTGTTTACAAACATGAGGTAATTAATAAATAAATGAGGTTCAATCTGCCCTGAACAGTGTCAAAAGTCATAGGCTATATATAGGGATGTAAGCTTGCATATTGAAAGTGAAATGCTGTAGTTTCGTTACTATTCTCTGGTGTGATTCCAAATTTATGATGTTAATCATAAAGGGGGGTCAGCCTGAATCCCATTCTGAATAAAATAGAGAAGTTTTTTCTCTGTTCCTCTCAGTTTCACCTATTTTTTCCTCATTTCCCCAAACACGCCTTAATCAAAAAAAAAAAAAAAAAAAAGGAAAGAAAGGAATTGAATGATATTATGTCAGAAGAGTTTATGCTATATTAGTGAATAGTTCAAATTAAATGTTGAAAGAATGAATTTCTATACAAAGACTTAGTGGCCAAATTAAATGATTATTTGTGGTAGTTTAAACGACAAATTTTTAATAGCCTGAATTGCCAATGATTCTAGACTTCAGATGGATACAAGATGAAAACCAAAGTTCAGTTACTTAACCTGCTACTTGGCATAATAATGCATAAGGTACGCTCTTCTCAAATTTTGAGCTCTGGTTGTTCTTCCATCCATACCAGAATGCAGAGTGTATCTCTAAAGTGTGGGTCACTAAACATCTTGGTCTACTTGATCCCATAGGTGTGTTCATATTTCTAATCTCCCATGTTGATGCTGCAGCAAAAATAATATGAGGATAAAATTAGTCAATGGTCACAGAAGTCACCAGTAATCTTTTCTGTTTCTTTTTCTTCTAATGAATTTCCAGAATTGACTGGCAAATCTTGAACGAGCTCAAATACCAAGCACCATGGCTTTCCTTGTGGTATGAATCACTATGCATGTGTTTGAAGGTGGAGAGTTAATATTCAAAGTTGGGTTGTTCTCAAACCATTTAAGCCTTTTAAGATCCCAATAATTCAAAAGAAGTCAACACAAAAAAGTTCAAAAAGCTAGTGCACTAACAGTGAAGGAAGTTGAATCACTTATGCAAATAATATATCTTACGATTAATTTTTGTACGTCGATATCCTGATCTTGGAGGTTTTTTCTTATGTATAGCTGGAAATTGCAAGATAGCTGCATCCATTAAACATATACAACATGTCAGCCACATCCAAAAATCACTTTGATGATCCATGACAATCAAGACTACAACAACCACCATTGTAATAGCAAACTGCAGTGTTAATGAACTGAAAGGATAATTGCATAAAATTAAGTGAGATGGATTCTATGCTCAATTAGAGAAATTTCCTTTCTAGGGTGTTTTTTCAGTTTGACAAGTATTATTTCAAAGCTTCAGTTAGTTGAAGATTAACAGAAAAATCAAAGGAGTAAGAAACTGTTATTCTTACTGTATGTTCCATCTTGTCCCCGGAACCATTGCCTAGAGAAGACAAAATCCCGCTTTGAATGCCATCTGGATTAAGTTTGAAAAGAAATTTATGAATGATGGACATTTTTTAAATTAAAACGGGGATTAAATCACAACAAATTTGAGTAAAGCTTGCTATCCACTGATACAAATAAAAATTAATAAGACAATAGGAGAAAAGGGAGAGAAGCTAGGAAACTATAACCACTTAGCAACAAAATTTCACCACATTTAGCTATACAATGGATAGAGGCAGATAAAAAAAAATTTAAAAATAAAAATAATAATAATTAATGTGTTAGTACATGTCCGATACGAAGAATTTTACAGAATGGAGATTATAATCAATTCAGTCAAATTCACAAGTGCATGCAAATCTCTATCAATTGTAACAATCCACACGTTACATAAACAAATCAAAAATTCCTGACCTGTTTTAGCAACATTATTAATAATGAAAATATTTGGACTGAGAAAACTATTATCGCAATGCAGTTGCAATAAAATTTAAAGTTCTGAAGAAGTCAAAATCCGTTGATTACCGGGTTAGATACTTAGGATCATATGTCCCATAAACAACATCATAATGTCCATCAAAAGACTCTACCAGCTCCAAGTCACCCATCAACATATCCCACCTGAAAAAGTAATTATAGGAAAGACTAATTTCCCCAATATTTTATCAATCCTCTGAAGCACCTTTTATGGGAAACTTACTCGTATCTTTTCCGTCGTTCAGTGTTTAAAAACACTTCAAAAACACTATCTGCAGTTGCATCAATAACACCAACTGACTTAGCGAGGACACCCTTACCATTCTACAAAGCATGAAAAGAACGTTAAAGCAGAAAATAGATATCTATAACTATCCATCCCATCATAATAAAGTGCTCATTCAATTGTTTTTAAATGTGATATCTGCAGTTTCAAAGACAGGAACAATAGAGGAACAGAACCTATATAGCAAGCCGAAGGGCCGAAAAAGGGCCGACCCAGTTCAAATACCCACTTCGTGAGTGTCTGGGGAAGGGAATACTCTAGGCAGCCTTTCCCCTGCTTTTTGCAGAGAGGCTGATTCGAACCCGCGACCTGACACACCACGGCAAGCAAGCTTACCGCTGAGCCAAGCAGGCTCTTCTAGAACCTATATAGCAAGCACATGACAATATTTTAATATTAATACGGTGAACACCAGACAACTCATTATCATGTTAGTAAAGGTTTTGGGTTACATAGCACACACATCAATGCTTTTATCAACAATATAAATGACAACAATACAGACAAAGGTGTCTTCCATCAATAGATATATTAAACCAAAACTAAAACTGACTTTGTGAAATAATAACCAGCCTCATGAAAATACATGTGAACTGATACAACTATTTGAAAAACTGTGTGTGACAATCACAGGTGATTTTCATCACAGGAAGAAAAGAACACCTTTAATATATTGTTAAACTTTATTTAAACAAATGGGCCAGCATTTTGAACAACAACTTGTAATAGGAAATAAAAGAGAGAGGCACAACAATTTGAGATTTTCAGGCTTTACAAGCAAAATACTGATCTGGAAAAAGAATTGCCAAAAAATTATTCTTGAAAAAAGTCAAGTATTGTACTTTTACAACTTCTGTTAGAATTTTTATACATGAATGCAAGCCAACTAGTTTTCAAGATATATGGCGATAATCAGTATCAACCAACAGCCCCAAAAACTTATATGCATACATACCTTGTGATTTGAAACATCCTCAAAAATCCTAATACCTGGAACCACAAACAAAAGCATCTAAAAGGATAAGGAAAGATCCAACTATGTGGCTAAAGAACACAATATGAAAACTAATTCAAAATTAATAGCCTTTGAGATAAAATTATTTCTGAAAACCTCTAATTCATTAATGAGAGTTATAACTTACAATGTTCTAGCCCAAAAAAACTTCTGTAATACAAAATCATTAAAACTATATCGGTTGAATATTGAGCAACATCTTTTAGGCCATTTTACAGCATTACTTAATAGGATTGATACAAATGACTTTTGCAGATTCATAGACCTTAAATTGCTCTTTCTCACTATATGTGTGTTATGAGCAGTCAGGCCCAGACAGTAAGGCTACTTGCTGTTGCACTATAAGGTGGCTACTTTCCTTTGGATTTGGAAAACCCATTTTGGGGTTAGTGGAGAGAACTAGGTGAGGCCCTTTACTCTATTTTTGGGTTTTAATATAGAGGAATTGGTATGAACAAAAGACTAAGATTTTAAGGCTTAGTTGTTGTTGACTTCTTGTTGTGCAAAGGCTGTCCTTTGCCATGTGTGGTTGGAGGCAACAATCGTATTGATATGGTTTTCAGCTCATGGTTGTTTCAAGGGTGTTGCTATCTTGGATTTACAATGAGATTGGGAAGCCTAATACTTACTTAACTCTTTTCCCCTCTTTTTCTTTTTTTGTGGTTTTTGTTGTATTTAGTCTTTCTGTTTTTAAGGATTTCTTATTCTTCCCCAACCCTTGCTTCTCTTTGCTCTACAATAAAATCTCTTCTTCTATCGTAAAACGGTTTTACACTTCTCATATTACATTAAATGAGCTTTTTTATACAAAAAAACACGTGAAATCCATGTTAGAAAAAACCATGTGCTGTGCTCGACCCATATGTTAGCCCGGAAATTGAACGGTGTGCATGAAAATTTCACTTCTCATATAAATAATCTAAAACAATTGCAACTTTTACATAAAGTTGGATAAAAAATCTTTAATAAATATTAGGAAGAGGATATTGAAGCAACAAAACATTTGCTTGCAATAGGCTGTAAAATAGTGTATGCGTGTGGCAGAAGAAAGTACCAGCCATGGTACGAACACATTTCCACTGATGCGCTTCAAATGCATCTCCGCAATCTGCTTCAAACGCATCTGAACCACCAAAAAACTTTGATGATAGCCGTAAGAGTGTCTCTGGGCCTTCAGAATGAAAGAGTGAGAGTAATGTCAACTAGTATGAAATTAGAAAACAAACATGAGATTAAGGGTGTAAAGATGAAAAGCGTGACCTTTTATATCTAGTAATATAGAATAGATTTAACCTTTTAAAGAATAAGAAAGAGTAGACCGGAAAAGATATTGTAATGACGAAGGTGTGTTACTACCAATATTATTATCAATCAATCTCACCGTTAGATGATTATGTTGATTCAATGGTTATATTTATTTTCATTTTTATATGGTCATAATTTCCCATATTTAAAATGAAAGCATTAAATATAAGAAATCATAACCATCAAATGTGAAAATAAATATAATGTATTAAATTTGGAAAATCATGACCATACAAAGATAAAAATAAATATAATTGTTGGATTAACATAATTGATCTAACGGTGAGATTGATTGGTAGTAACATTGATAGTAACACAACTTGATTGTTACAATATCTAGGGGTGGCAAAACGGGTTGGCCCGCCCCGACTTTCCTTGCCACGTCACCAACCCGCCAAAAGTGGGTTGGACCGCCCCGCCACTTGAATTTGGGTTGAAAACCTCAACCCGCCCCGTTTTATGGTGGGTTGGCGGGTCAACCCGCTTAGAAAATAAAAAATAATTAAAAATAAAAAATAAATTATATTTTATAAATAGGAAAAATTGTTTATTATTTTAAATAACACAACTTATATTTTTTCACTCATAAAGAGGTGGGACCCACACCTTTATTTTTTTTGTCAACTCTCTATGTTCCTTTATCTATCTCTATCTCTCTTAAAATGACACAACCTTACATCCTTTTAAATGACAGATACTTTACCCTTATAAATATAATAAAATAACTTATTTTCATATCACATTTCCCTTAGTTTTTTTTTCAATCTTAAGTCTAAATGTATACTAATATTTAGTTAGATATTCTTTATAAACTTATTTTTATCTCCATACATAAATTACCTTTGTCATAAATAAAATTTGTCTTCTATATTTTTTCGAGAGAGTACTAAGATACAAAAAATTAGATATCACAAAAGGTTAAAAATAAATAAAATACTACCTAATAGTAAAAAAAATAAAAAATTGGCCCGACGGACTAACCCGCCCCGACCCGCCGTCAACCCGTTTGGATCCACAACCCAACGGGGTGGGTTGAGGCGGGTTGGGGGTTGAAATACGTAACCCAACCCGCCCAGTTTTGATGGGTTGGCGGGTTGACCCGTCGGGTTCAACCCATATTACCACATCTAACAATATCCTTCCCCAAAAGTAATATTACTACTAATCAATCTAATAATTAGATTTAACCTTTTATCTTTGTATAGTTATAATTCTTCATATTTAATACTTAGGGAAGGTTATACTTACAACCTTTTTTTTACAACCTCTCACAAACATATCTTAACACCGTTGATTTCCGTCAATCAGCGGTTATCATTTATTGTGAATTAATAATTAATTAATGAGTTTAATTTGCAAAAAACATAACCGTTGATTGGCGGAAATCAACGATGTTAAGATATGGTTGTAAGAGGTTGTAAAAAAAAAAGTTATAAGTATAACCTACCTCTTAATACTTTATATGATTATGATATCTCATATTATTAAATATGAAAAATAATAATTAGGGTGAAAATAAATATAACTGTTGGATCAACATCATCGATCTAACAGTGAAATTCATTAATAGTAACATTGGTAGTAACCTTAATTGATTGTTGGTTGTTACAATATTCTGCCCCTTCTTTTATAAAGCTCCACATATAAGTGCACAGTTTGCCTATATTATATTATTTATTTTAAATAAAATAAATAATATTTGTATAGAATTAATTCAATCCAAAAGAATAAATAATGCACAAGAAAAAGAAATAATTCAACCCAAAAACTTAAGCTGATAGATGAGGTTATTAATGATTTTATATATCTATAATAAAATTAATTTTAATAATTTTGAATAATAAAATAATATTATTTTAATTATTTATTTAATTATTAAATACTTAAAAGACTTAAACAGGCTAATAGACTTATGCCAAACTTTATTTTTTTGAATATAGACCGGACCAAACTTATAATTTGGACCTAGACAGATGAGCATGTGGCCTAAAGTATTTTAGGTAGCCTACCAATTTAAATAAAGCCTAGTCCAGATCAGCCCAATTATACCCTGAGATTCATTTAAAAAAATACAACTAATTTTAATTCAGAATCACACTTGCAAAACTATCTCTCTACATCTTTCTTGTGAATATCAATAATGTACATTTATCTTCCCTTCTAGAATAGGAAACAAAATAGACAAACCATCACACTCCGCTAAAATACATAACAGGTGGATTATTTAATCCAATCCATAACATAATGAAGACATAACAGAATGGTAAGTGCAAGCTAGAAATCAATTAAGCATTGTTAAGACATCAAAATCTCCGCTTATGAATACTACCTATCAAACAATGATTATCATTTTACCTTGGCCGATTCTTATAAGCTTCCTCAACCCAGAGGCATACCGCCTCACAGAATGTCGATGTCCTCCTTCCAGATTGATTCTTCCGCAACAGAAAAAGGAACTGTATGTCAGTTTATGATAAGTTTTCTAATAAAAGGATGACCTCTAAGGAAGGCCAACCAATAACGGTCTCAGCAACTATATGGATCTTTCATTAAGCTTAACACATGAAAACATGAACAGTAATATCTAATTGTAACTCTGTAAGGCATTTTCCTTCAAAATTGTTTAAAAACTTCATAATTTCTAGAGCATATAGTAAAAATAAATAAAGGAAATATATAAGAAGAAAATTAAATAAAATTGAGTCTCTGACATGATCAAAACCCTGCTTATAATGCATCAGAAAAACCTCATTAATTTGCTGACAAGACTATTTAACTAATGTCATTCTATAAGATATTTGTTAAGTGTATGTTAGGTGGAGGACAAAAAATGGCATACTCAGCCTCCTTGTTTAGTTTGTATCTGGCACTAATTCCTCGTGACAGCTCATACTCAGCCTGCAAAGAGGATATGTTGAACAAATTCACATAAGCATATTATGGTAGATATGAATATAGTTCCATCACATGCTAAATTCTTTTGAGTGAGGATATTCTAACTACCAAAAATTCTTATTACTAACTTACTATCCATCACATCACCATTGGATTAAAGAAAGAGAAAAAAAAAAAGTTTTTGAAGAGAGAGAAGATTTTAATCTAATGTGATGTAGATAGGTAGTAAGTTGGTAGTGGAATATTTTGGTAGATATGAATATAGTTCCATAACATGCTAAATTCTTTTAGATAGCAAAAGAGCTACTCTCATATTCTTTACATACAATGAAAACCTATATATTTGAAAATTTCATACTAGGAACTCCAATCCAAACCTCCTGCCCCATAAACAAATTTTTCCATAACAACCAGGCTTGGGTTGTAACAAATATTAATAAACATTTGCATTATAAATGCAACCTTACAGTTATTTTCTCATACCTGTTGCTTGGCATGATCAAATGCTTCAATCCATCTCTGGGCTTCTCCAGCTGTTGCACAAGCAATCTTGAAGAAAATTTATGTAAAAAGCCTCATTTATATATAATGAATAAGGAAAAACTTATAGTACCCATGACATGAATGGGTTCATTCAATTTAAAATAAATAAGCTCCTCTTCAATACACACACAAATTCAGATACATGCTAGTGCAGTTTGTTGGATCAAGAGACTATCATTTAGCCAATTAACCCAAAATTTCAAATGCTAGCTTCTATTATATGTCTTAATTATGGGAAATCTTGCTTGACAGTATAAGTATCTTGGATCCATCTTGCAAAGTGATAAAGAGGGAGATTGATAGGATGTCATTTCACACGTATGAAACAGAGAAAAGCTTCGAGGTGAAAATGCCTATCAAACTCGAAGAAAATTCTACCATAGTATGAATGTTGGGTAGTAAAGTAACAATAAAACCAGTATAAGTATCACTCCATCATGCAAAGTGATAAAGTGTGGAGATTGATAGGATGTCATTTCACACGTATGAAACAGAGAAAAGCTTGCAAAAATGCCTGTTTCAAACTCGAACCCATAATTTTTCAGTCATGAGTATTTTAATGTTGGCCAGTAAAGTAACAATAAGAGCAAAAAATTAAAAATAAAAATAATAACAAAATGTGAAGCAGAGATGAAACTGCTACGGTGGATGAGTTGACATTACAAAATAAGAAATAAAACTAGGAGCAAATGTATCTAGGAGAGAGTTGCAGTAGTACCAATTAAGGAAGATAGTCTGATTACTAGGTGTAGATGAAAATTTAAGAAAACTTTAGCAGAAACCACTTTTGAAAAAGGTCTGAATAGTTTTAATGAAAATTTAGTTTTTGATGGAGTCCAATGGTATCGATTGATTGATGTAGGCAATCCTACGAACTGAGATAAGCCTTGGGTTTTCTTGTTGATCATTACTGTACACTTCACAAGCACCTTCAAGCTGAATTTCTCTAAAATAGAGTCAACATCAACATTACTTTTACTCCAAATTAGTTTGGGTTGGCACCAAGCAAGATATAAAATATTTAAAATTATTTTAGATTTTAAAATATATAAGAGCAACTTATAATATTTGAAGGAACTTAATTCTGATAGTAGAATTAACAACTAAAAAGATTGATTCTTTTTATGTCATGTGTCAAAAGTTGTCCCCATGTGAACCATTGGACACAGGTTCATTTATGTAATTAGTCTCTTGCAAATTTAAGGAAAGACGGCCTATTGTAGACCCACACAATGAACCTGACCCTTTCCTGTGGACCGGTGCATAGTGAGAGCTTTATAGTACGATGTTGTCCTTTTTTTTTTAATTTTCATGGAGATATCTTTACTTAACCTCCTCCAACCACCTTATTCTCTGGCCTTAAAACTAGCTCCTCATTAAAAGAGAGGGTGCATTGGACTACTATCACCGGAAGAAATCTTCCAGACACTTATAATGCAAGGGTATTCACCTCTAACCCAAAGAGCATAGGCCAAGAATGGAACTCATATCCTATCATTGGGGCACAGTTCACTTACCAACTGTGGCCGTCAGTCAGGTTAAAGGCAAGACAAGTAACTTTAAGAGCTATCTTTAATTCTTTATGAACTGATATACATATTAAAAACATGCTATGTGGCAAGCAAATTTCAATCAACAATTATGAGAACAAACAATTAAAAACTATAACTTACTTCGCCCTTTCTGGTCTCATCTAAGCGATTGTAAAAGCGTATTACATAAAGATCCTGGGGATAAGAACAGAACATATTTAGCTTCCGTAAGTTTAAAATGAAGTAAAACATGAGGAAAGACTCATTTACAAACTTTTTTTACAAATTATACTCTGGATAACAAATGGTTTTACTTTACAATATATATAGATACTTAAGTAAACAAAACTAATCAATCTATCTATCAGATACGCAGTACACGACAATATCGTTGAGTATTTTGTTGCAACTGTGTTATAGTTAAACGGTCATACTCTCTTGATTGAAGTATGAAGTATGGCCGGTCATACTTAACGACAATATCGTTGAGTATTTTGTTGCAACTGTGTTATAGTTAAACCGGTCATACTTAATGTAATTGGTAAGAGTTTGTAAATATATATATCTTAAATTCACAACACAAATGTCCTCAAAGAGAATACACCATCAAAACCAATGCAAAATGAGTTTAATTAAGTAAATACAAAGAGTTGCAAAATGCTAGTGTTTTACCCCATTGTTGACCTTTCGACGCCCTAGCTCCTCCACCATTAGTGTTGCCCCTATGACCCCCTTCCTAATGGGTTCCTGAACAAAGAAATTTTTTGACGTGGTACATCTAAGAATTATAAAAACTAGAAAAATATATTACTAAAGAAAAGGAAAAAAGTACAATGACAAGTGATTGATTACAACCCACATTAAAAATAAAATAAGGGACACTATAAAAATATTACAACATTATGTTCAATTAAATATCCTTTATTCATACTACATATAAATATGTATTAGCAAGGTCCAGGTGTGCATTTAAGATTTTGTTGTACATACAAAAGGTTTGAAGACTTTAAAATTTATGATTGTTTATTATTGTTTAGATAATTTGATGGCCAATGAAGTTAAAATGGTGAAAGGCAACAAGAAATAATGAAAGGAATGGAACGTGAAAACATGATCATATATATATATGAGAAATGAGGAAAGATACAATGTGAGGATTCTGGTGAGGGTCACGCTTGTACATGGCAACGCACTTGCCCCTGATGAAAAGGAATCGAAGGTTACAGTACTCATGGCCAATGGAATTCACGCCAAGATGATAAACCCAACCAAAGTATTCGAATATTCCTTTCTCTTCGCCTCGTTGAGATGATGATCCTCCACTTGCAGACTCGTTCGATGACCCTTCCATCTTTCTACGTTAGATTGGTTAGATCACAATGCATTCAATTCTTCACCGTTTTTGCCTTAATTTCTCCTAAACGTTTGGCCCTTGTCCAGTGCTTGTTATTAATATACGTTCCCTGTTTGCACACGTAGTATGTATGAGTTGGGTCCCATTTTTTTGTTACCTGACGAGGTTGACCTGTCGGATGATCCCTTGCTTTTTTTTATTATTATTAATTTCTTTTTTTAATTTTTTTTTGTTAGACTTTTGGAGAAGAGTTATATCATGGTTTTCAATTGTGGTAGCAATTAAAATTAAATTATATTGCAATTATATAAAATGTGGATAAATATTGCAATTAAAACTCTGTATTATATTAAGGGAGAAGTGTTTATCCTTTTAAATGAGACAACTTATATTAAAAGGTTCACACCTGTCAACTCTCTCCTCCTTTATCTATCTTTTTCTCTCTCTTAAAATAACATAACTTTACATCCTTTGAAATGACACACACTTTACCCTTATATTAAAAGGTTCAATGGTAATAATTAAATTTTTCATTGGTAACACCTAGTGTTCGTTTGGTGCATATAATAAGATAATAATTGATATAATAAAAGGGCGGGATGAGAGTAGGAAATAATATAAGTATGATAAATTGATATACTATCATGTGTATGATTTGCACTAGATAAGCACTATGATAAGATAATATTATCCTACAGTTACGAGCAAGAGGCGAAGGGGAGCTCCAGCGTGGACTAAGGACTTTGTGGTGAATGTCCAAAAGTGATCATAGGAATAGTAGCTATAACATGAATGTTATATTTGTAAATCATTAGTTGTGTAGTTGTATATCAGGACAACAGTAGAGGGTACATTAGTAATAGCTAATACATTTTAATATTGATGTGGCAATTGGTTAGTTACGTATGTGTCAATTGCTTAGGAGGGAAGCATTTTGGTAGTTTTGTGTCATTGAAATAAAAGGACAATTGTGATTGAGGAATACCCATCCTGGGAGAAACAAGAGAGTTACTTGTTCATTCTTTTTCATTCATCTTCTGCGTCCCTGTTAGCGTTCATACTCTTAACATTGGTGCTTTCACTCTTTTGGACTCGTGTAGATTGAAGATGAGAATCCAAGATCTAGCCGAGGAATTGGGTTCTTTTCAAGCTCATGTAGATCACAGTTTGGATGAGATTCAATAACGCTTTGGTGACCATCAAACCCAGTTCGTGAATATCAATGCCCAGCTGCAACAAATCCATGCAGCGATTTTGGGAGTAGAGAATTGAATGGGTGAGAATTCTCCATCGCGATCTAATCATGCTTATGCCAATACTGAATCTTCAGGGCATAATCACTCTAGGTTCGATCCTAATGACCCAAGGAATGTGATGAAATCGGTTGAAATGGAGTTTCCCTCTTTTGATGGGAGAGATCCAATCAGTTGGATTTTTCGAACGGAGTTGTATTTTGGGCTGCAACAAATACCAGAGGCTCTCAAGGTTCGCTTGGCAAGCATGAAAATGGAAGGAATGGCAGGACCATGGTTTCAATGGTTGTTTAGTGGGGGAGCAAACAATCTTGGGAGGATCTTAAAAATGCAGTGAAGTAACAGTCTGGTGGTACAACGTATACTAATCTCAGAGGAGTTTCGTCTAAATGAACTCAAGATGGTGCCATTAATGAATACATTAGAAGCTTTGAGGCACTGATTAATCTGGTAACTGAGTTCTCTGATGAAGTCTTGATGATTTTTTTTGTTTCGGGGTTGCAACCAGATTTGAGGAAAGCAATCCAATTGCATAACCCAACTTCATTACATCAAGTAATGGAGTTGGCTTTAACGTATGAAGCTCATTATACAAAACTTTGTGTGTCCTTGTCATATGTTAACAAGAAGATTTTCCAAAGCCATTGTCTATAGAACCGCAGAACCCGAGTAACAATGTCGTGCCAACCAACAAATCAATTTTTTCCAGCATTACCATCTACTGTACCTATCAAGAAAATGACTCATGATGAGTTGCAAAAGAAGAGAGTTGGGACTGTGCTACAATCGTAATGAAAAGCGGACTTCTAAGCATAGATGTAAAAGGATAATGTTGTTGATGGTTAGGTATTCATAAGAGGAAGTGGCTGAAGGAGAAGAGCAACTAGTCTGGCAACCTGAGCAACTTCACCAGGATCACATTGATGCGACATTACATTCCCTGAAGAGTAAGCAAGATCCTAGAGCATTGCAATTTCAAATCTGAATGAGTGGAAGGTTAGTTCATATTCTCATAGATTCAGTGAGTTTTCATAATTTTGTTAAAAATGAGTTAGCTGTTAGTTTGGGATTGCCTATGATTAGAATTCCTAGAATGAGAGTATTTTTGGGAAATGGAGAATTTTTAGTTTGTGAGAGGAAATGTCGAGCTGTTGTGTTGAATATTCAAGGACATGAATTTTTGTTATGGATTTATGGTAATTGATCTGACCAGTTTTGGAATTATTCTTGGCATAATATGGTTGAGTTCTTTAGGATGGGTTATCCATAATTATAGTGATCTGTCGAAGTTCAGTTGGAATCATCAGAGAGTGATATTGAAAGGACAATGTGATATATTATACGATCAACTACAGAATATTTTTCTTTATCTACAAAGTAGCCTCAGGGGATATTCTATCAGAATTGTTAGCATTGAAAGAGAAAATTCCTTCGGTAGTATGGGACATATTGGTACACTACCAAGGTGTTTTTCAATTACCACAAGGCCTACCTCCTTCAAGGGAATATGACCATGTCATCCATCTGGTAGAAAGAGCAAAACCAGTGAATATGAAACCTTACAGATATGCACATCACCAAAAGTCTGAAATTGAGAAGCAAGTGGCAGACTTGTTGGCATCAGGTTTCATTAAAGTCAGTAGGAGTCCTTTTTCCTCACCTGTGTTGCTTGTTAAGAAGCAAGATAACTCTTGGAGGATGTGCATTGATTACCGTGCTTTAAACAACATACCAGTAAGGATCATTTTCCAATTCCTACTATTGACGAACTCCTTGATGAATTGAAGGGGGCTAGTGTGTTTTATAAGTTGGATTTGAGAAGTAGCTACCATCAAATAAGGTTGATCCCTCAAGACACTCCAAAAACTATTTTTAGGACACATGAAGGACATTATGAATTTTTGGTGATGCCATTTGGCTTAACCAATGCTCCTTCCACATTCTAATCAACAATGAATCAGATGTTTCGACCTTATTTGAGAAGATTCATTATAGTGTTCTTTGATGATATATTGATATATAGTGTCTCTCTCAAGGAACACTTGGAACATCTAAAACTTGCTTTGGAATGCTTAAAACAGAATCAGTTCAATGTCAAGATTAGTAAGTTGTGAATTCACCTTGTTTGAGATTGAATATTTGGGCCATCTTATTTTGGGAGATGGACTCAAGGCAGATCCAAGGAAAATCAATGCAATGTTGGAATGGCCTCAACCAAAAAATATGAAGCAGCTACGAGGATTCATTGGGCTTACTGGTTATTATAGAAGGTTCATTCGTCAATATGCAACCTTGGCAGCTTCTCTAACTGACTTGCTTAAAATTGCGTCTTTTGCTTGGAATGATGATGCTAACAGAGCTTTAAAACTGCTCAAGGAAACTATGTCTTCTACCCCTATTCTAATTTAACTTGACTTTTCTCTTCCTTTTGTAATTGAGACTGATGCCTCTTCAGTTGGTGTTGGAGATGTCTTCTTACAAGACAACAGACCTATAGCCCATTTTAGTAAGAAATTGGGGCCTAGAATGCGCGTAGCATCAACCTATGTCAGGCAGCTTTTCGCGGTGACTGAAGCTGTTAAGAAATGGAGACATCACTTGCTTGGTTCAAAATTTGTTATCATGACTGGCAATAGGAGCTTGAAGGAATTGTTTTCTCAGACGTTCCAAACCTTGGAGCAGCAAAGGCATGCTTGTAAGTTGATGGGGTATGATTTTATTATCGAATATAAGCCTGGTAGCTCCAATGTTGTAGCGGACTCCTTGTTTGGGATGTATGAAGAGGATACAACAGGTACTGCTATGACATTAATATCAGAAGTTACTTTTGATATTATTGATCAAATGAAAGGGGAGAATGCTTCTGATTCAGAATTATTGTCTATTCACTCCAAGTTGCAAAATGGTGTGGTCGTTGATCCTAACATTGCAGCAAGGGAGAGTGTGCTGTATTATAAACATCATTTTATGCTAGGCTCTCAATCTCGGTTGAGGAAAATTTTATTGAATGAGGCACATGCTACCCCAATTGGTGGACATGTTGGTGTGAACCGTACATTACTTAGGTCATCAGCCTCCTTTTATTGGATGAATATGAGGAAAGACGTGACTGAGTTGATCAGGAATTATTCAATTTGTCAAATGGTGAAAATAGCCACGACACCACCTTTTGGATTGTTGCAACCCCTGCCAATTCTAGATGGGGTATTCGAAGATCTTAGCATGGATTTTATAACAGGCTTGCCACTTTCTCGAGGCTTTTCAGTGATATTTGTAGTGGTGGACGCCTCACAATGTATGCACATCTTGGTGCATTAGCCAGTCCTTATACAACAACCAAGGTAGCATTGTTGTTTCGTTACATGGTGGTAAAATTTCATTGGTATCCAAAGACTATTATATCTGATAGGTACAATACTATTTTCCTTAGCCAGTTTTGGACCTTGTTGTTTAAGTTCAGTGGCACCAAGCTGCACACAAGTACTGCGTATCATCCTTAGTCCGATGGGCAATCAGAAGTGAGTAATAGGTACTTAGAACAATACCTTAGAGCCTTTTTCTCTGATGAGAATCACAAGTGGTTTCTTTATTTAAGTTAGGCTGAATTGCATTATAATACAGTCCATCACTCTTCTATTGGCATGAGTCCTTTTCAGGCCTTGTATGGGAAGCTGCCAACGGTAATTCCTTATTATCCCAAGGGGTTGTCAAGAGTGGAGGTAGTTGATGCAACCTTAATTCACCGAAATGAATCACTTGCCCAGCTTAAGAATCACTTGCAAGAGCTCAAGATAGAATGAAGATTCAAGCTGATAAACATAGGAAGGATGTTTCTTTGGCTGTGGGGGATTTAGTTCTTGTGAAGCTTCAACCTTATAGGCAGATTACTGCAAGGAGGCACAATCAGAAGTTGGCTAGGCACAATCAGAATGGAATGGAAAGCATTTCGTGGCCATACCCGGGGTGAGGGATTAGTCTCATGGCTATCGGCTGTGGGGATACCCGGATGTAATCCAAAAAAAAAAAGAAGTTGGCTAAAATATATTTTGGTCATTTTCCTGTTACCAGAGTCTTGAGTCTCGTTACTTACCAATTACAGCTACCATTTGGAAGTAAAATACATTTGTCTTTCCATGTTTCAGTTCTTAAACCATTTAGGGGCGGTCATCTTGATTTGATTCCAACCTTATCTGAGTTGAGTCATGGAAATTGCCCTATTCAAGAACCAGTAGATGCCTTGATGTCTCGCAAGATATCTTATAGAAATAAATTTGGTACTCAATGGTTAATACAGTGGTCTCATGCTCTACCAGAAGATGCCGCTAGGGAGGACGAGATTAATGAAAGAGAAAACTTTATTGATACACTCTCTAAGTTTATCATCTTCACATGGATATATTTGCTTTCGGTGTAAAGCCTTAATCAAATGGCTACGAAAATCAGAGTAAGTGTCCTTGCCCCCCGTAGCTAACAAAAATATCATATCTTATTTGAGGAGCGCTATCTGGCATTGGCTTTGTCCCTACCCGCTTCAATTTTAGAAAGGGTTAAGTGAATGTCATTCAAAAAGATACAAGGTGTGTTATTTTAGTGATTTAAACAAAGTATGACCGGTCATACTTTATGTAAATCTCCTAAAAGGACACAAGCTCGTGTCCTTTAAAATGATATTTATTTTTCACTTTTAGAAATAATAAAAAAATAAATGCAACCAAAGAAATAACCAAGAGAAAAAGAAACACAATATATTTATATTTTCAAAATAAACAAGAGAAAAAAAAATGCTCTTGGATAAGAACAACTGACTGGCTCTTTCTTTGCCTCTAAACCCTTGAATATCAAAACAATGGAGACACAAGAAAATTGAAAGAGAAGACACGGAGAGAGAAAAGAGTTGAAAATGTCAAAGAACTTAAAAATTAGAACTTTATAGATATGACAATACCAGCTCCTAGCTTCTGGAATAGTAAGTTTACAAATATTAACTTTATACATTTGACAGTTACATTTAAAGTATTACAAAACTTACATATGAAGAATTTTTTTATCTAGTGGCTTTCATCACCAACTTATCTACCTCAAATATATATATATATATATATATATATATATATATATATATATATATATAGAGGTCAGTTTTTACACCAGTGTAAGTTAGAGAGAATTGTTATCCCAAGTTATATTAAGGGCTCAGGAATTTTTTAAATGTTGAGCCATTGGTGATTAGATAGATAGTAAGTTGGCAGTGAAAAATTTTATACCGGTGTAAGAATATCCCCTCTCTTTATATATATTTCAAAACTTACGTACAGCAACGACAAGTGTATGGTTATGATTTCCACATTTAATGCTTTCATCATTTGTATGGTTATGATTCCCCTATTTAATGATTTCAAACTGACAAATATTTGATTGCTGCATGTATAGCATCTGAAGAAATATAAACCCCATATATATATATATATATATATAAAGCCGCATATAATCCAAGGAAAAGTCAGCATGCCAAACACTAGACACCCGTTGCAATCATTTGTAGGAACCAGGTGACACGCACTTTCCTAGTGTGCAAGACGCCAAGACGGATATGGAATATTGGCAACACGCGGTTTTGAAAAGAAAAATTCATATGGAAGTTAGGCATGCCAATTCATAAAGAATCACAATCGCTAATTAATGTTCTTGTAGTTAAGAAACTTCCTGAACTTTCATTGCCCTGGCATTCAATTTCTCCACTTCTTACTTTTAATAGCTATATTGATTAACTTGCTCCCTTTTCATGTTGTCAAATTATAAAGAAAAATATAAAAAAATTGAGAAATCAATCTAATAGTTAAAATATTACAGCTCACAAAAAAAAAAAAAAAAAAATTTACAGAAAGAAATTTAAATCTCGAGATCTTGGGATAGGATCAACTTATACTGATGTAAGAATAATAAGTCTTACACCAAATCTTAACCGTTGATTTCCGTGCATCTAACGGTTAAAATTTATTAGGAATTAATAATTAATTAATGAGTGAGACCCAATAAATCTCAACTGTTAGATGCATGAAAATTAATGATTAAGATCTCTGGTGTAAGACTTATTATTCTTACACTGGTATAAGATGATCCTGCCCGAAATCTTTCCATATATGCCAACTCTAGGTGCATCATTGCTCGTTTTTATTGTTTAAGGACAACATTTGTGAGAATTTCAATGTATTTTCTTATATTTGCAGATAAACATTCATTAGATTTGATGGTGTAGCAATAAAAATTCTAAGGGGAGAATTAAGGGAGAAGGAGAAAAATTGTAGCAAAAGGACAGAGACTAAAGGGGGAATTAGGAGAAAATGAATTGATTAGCTAGGTGCATGTTTGGATTTTTTTTGTTAGAAACTACTTATAAACATAAGTTAGGCCAAACAGGTTTTGGGAAAAGCTCTTATAATGAAAAATTCTTTTTTTTTTTATAATAAAGAAAAAAAGCTGAAAACTAAAAGCTCTTAGGAGGAATTTTTTTAAGCTCTTGTCTGATTTTCTTGAATTGTGTGCTTTTTTTAAGATGAAGAGTTATAAAGATAGCGAGAAATAATTTTATTGAAATATGTGCTTTTAAGCTAAAACTTTTATGTGATTACCAAATAGTTTCTTTTTTAAAGCTCTTTTTTTTTAACTTTTACTTATAAGTAGTTTTTAATTTAAAAAAGAGAAGATTCAAATATGCTATAGGAATGATAGCGAGAATTAAAGGGAGGAGAATAAGAGAGAAGAGATAACTTGGAAGTAAGACTATAATTTTTTAATGCATTCTTTAATCTTATGATCATTGGACTATCCATTTATAAGTACTTACATCTTTTAATAGATAAAGTAAACTAATTAATAACATAATTTATAATAAAATAACTAATACCGCTAATAAGATAAGATAAACCAAACTAAACAAGATAAAGATAAATTAAACATAATTTGAATTATATGGCAATTATTACATTCCATCGCCCTTCAGAACAACCTCATGCTCGAGATTGAGGTGAGGCTACACCGGAATCAAATTTGAAGCACCGCGTCTTCTTTGCATATTTGGAATCATCACCTATGGATTCAACTTGCCCATGGGACTCAGTATATACATTTTTGGAATAGTCACGAACCTATGCAACATTCATTTCTGCAAAACTAGATCAAATTTGTAGGTAAGATTCATTGATGGTTGTGGTTGCTACCATGGTGGGAAGGGGAACATGTATAGCCATGGAAGGTGAGTTTAGGAATGAAATCGCCAATGTAGCAATAGAAATTAGCCACCTATTTGGTATGTGTAAGATTTGTGAAAGTCATGCATGACAGGGAAGGAAAAGAAGATCAACCCTTTTGATCAGCTTGCTCTCTCTACCTCACGTTTTTATTTTTGTAATAAATTTAAAGGTATCCTCCGACTATAACCGAAGACTAATCCCTATTAGCACTGTTGGACCCTTTCGGGATGGTTCTCCCAAATCATTTTTTTTTTCATTCCCAGGTCTCGGGACCTCTGGTTACCTCACGTTCTTATTTGTTGGTCATTTTTGTACCCATTTTTTGGAAAACATGAATCTTTTTTCATCTTCTATTTTGGATCTTAGTTTTTGTTTTAGGAATTCTCTACGTTGTTTCGGTGTATGCTTTATTGTCATTTATTTTATGCTTACACATACTCCATAGCATGAGAAGTCTTTGCTGGTTGGAATATACAAGTATCCAGTTCTGTAATTAACGTTCTGATTTTGTGCCAAAAGTAATGAATTGTTTTTGATTTAACTTGCTAATGTGAGTGACCTCAACATGGGCATTTTAGAATTGACTTCTAATAATTCATAGAAATCTGATCCAGACCATATGTTGTGGTATTACTCTTTAGCAATTACTCACAAGTCACTTTAGGAATGAAGGACAACACTTACTCAATTGAAGGGTTGTTGAATTTTTAAAATGCTCATTGAAATTATGATGTGCGTACTTGTGCTTAAGAGCTCAATAATTGCTTCAAATATTATCATTTATTTGATTAAGGTCCAACAAATACTATCCAATAGAAACTTAATACGACCCATAGGAATTGGAAGCTTAAGTAAAGAAGAGACTAGATTGTCATTTGTCTGCATAATATTATTCTAATCAATTGTGAAGGCCATTTAATTTTCTGGAGAAATAAAAATAAGTATTCATTCTTAACAAGATTTATCTTTTTATTCTTTAAAGAGTATACATACTTTCACCCATTAAGATATACTACGACATTTTAAGCTGGAAAAAAGATGAAGCTGCAGCACTTATTTAATAAGCTGCAGGTAATTAAAAGACATGAGTGCATTCGTATAAATGAGTCCATGTTGTGATGCAGGGCTATGAAACACATACTCCGACACGACATTTTCGATATGTTCCACATACGTTACCATTAATTCGTCGATATGATACAATACGTTTCCGATACAGATACATTTCCAATACGTGTATCAGATATGTTGGAAAAAAAATTCGGAGAATCAATGCTTCATAGATGCAGGTAGTATAGGGAAATAAAAATAGTGACCATAAGTATAATGTTTCTTCTTGTACATGGGGTTATTCCTAGACCACTGCCTTCATGGAACTTGACCTATGAATGCAAGGGTGGTGGCCGAATGGGCTTTCGCACAGAACGTTCTTCGGGTTTTTCTGGGACGCCAATGGGGGGTGGGTTCCGTCTTGTAAGAGTCTTCGGTGGTGGTGACACTGGCGTGTCTATTTGGCTCGGTGGCTCGTAATTGGGTCCACCGGGTGGCGGTGGCTCGTTAGTGAGTTCACCAGGAGGCGCTGGCTCTTGTAATTGAGGCCGAGCCAGTCCCGCAAGATTGAACATTATAACTGCAAGGAACAAAACAAGTATCGGTGAGACAGACATGTTTCGAGTCTTTTTAATTGTGATGATCGAGGCACTCCTTGAATAACATAATAGACTTGCTTTTATACTAACTTTTAGGTAGTTATTGTATTATGACAACTTTTCGTAACCAAGAGTGCGGAAAGGGTCAACTGTTTTACAAGGTCATAATTAGGGAAAGGTCTTTTGGGGTCTGCGAATTCACTTTCCGTTTCGCTGTATCAATCACCGAGAATTTTGTACACTAATTTACACGAAATTCACTAAGAATGACCAAATAATCACTAGTTTTTTTTAATACCCACGCGGAAAAAATCTCACTATATGTTTTCTTCCTTTTTTTTTTTTTGGTTTTCGAAATATCTCCGGCCGACAGTCGAAGACTAATCCTTTCGAAGCGGGAGATCACATTAAGTGGTAAACCTCTTCCAACAAAGCTTTTTCCATACACACGACCAGGAATCGAATCTCTGTCAAAGAACTCAGCTATCTACCAACTGTGCTGAGCTTTCTTGGTACATGTTTCCTTCTACTTTTCTCTCACTTTCTCTCAAGAAAATTCCTGTTTGTACATAGAAGAAAATATTAAATGTACTACTGATTCGAAGAATTTAAATTTAAAATTGTTAAATTGATTTTCAATTTTAATTGATGCTTCATATATATAGTTTCTCAAAATCTAAATCAGCTGTAAATACTTGTCTCTTCTCTCTCTCCGTCTCTCCGAATTCATTCTAAGAATTTAAATTAAAAAATATTAAATTAATTGTCAATTTCAATTGATATTGCGTAGTTTCTCAAAATTCAAAATCAGTTATAAATACTTGGTCTAAGTTTTCTTTTATATATTTATGGAATGATTGTAATCAATGTATGGCACATATTGACGATGGAAAGAGTGATGCAATATACAGAAGAGAATGTAAAAGCAGCGAGATACAGATCTTGCACAAAAGGCAAACATCGACATCAGAAAACAGAATTGGACAATTCAAAATCGAAACAACAAAACAGAGTGCATCTCAGAAAATTAGCTCTATTGTCATGCATTATTAAAAACGAACTCCGAAAGTTTTTGGGTGGTGTATCCCAAAGTTCTTCACATGGTAAGAGCCTCACCATCTTTCACTTTAATGTGGAATTAAATAAAAAAACATAAGAAGGTAAACCAAAAATGGGCCTGTGCAATTTTCACACTTCTAGTCCTAGGGTTTGAGCATCACTAAAATGTGAAAGTAAACTTAGAAGTCAACAACCAATCAAACATACAATAACTACAGATGAACACAATTGTCAACAATATGCAATTACGCATGGACCGGAATGGCAGCCTGAAAATTCACAATTACGTGCATTACACTCAACACATAAACCTAGATTTCAACCACACCTATCGTTTTCCCGATAAACTGAACGGATAAATACCTCTATGGGAATTTAAAAATTGACAAAATCCAAAAACTTTAAAGGAGCGTTTGGTATACGAGATTTTTTTTTTTTTTTATCCTGGAAATAATTATTACCGGAATGTAGTTGGAAAAATATTTTACTGGAAGGTTACTAAAAAATTGTTTGGTAGACCCAAATTTTCTTGGGAATAGTGGGTCAATTTTCCTAAGTCGATATTTGGTTGAGGGAAAAATATTGACAAGAATACTGATTGCATTTACGAAACTAACCTCGTGATATTAGACTTTTCAACAGCAATAAACCAAAACGAATGCCTAAATCACCTATCACAAAAGGTAGCTATTCAGAAACCATACGCACCACACATGCCAACATATACTCTTCACAAAAACGAAGTGTTGACTAGAAGGAAAGCGGAAATGAAAAACTTTTCTTTTTTAAAAATGGACAACCAAAACCCCAGGTTTACTTGCAGATGATGTCCGTAATGCAAATGGAACATGCAAGCCATTCTAACTCATACGGTTCTAGCCAAATAGGGATAACCAAAACCACATGCGAGGTTGGACCGTCGATTGTCTTCCTCAAGTTCGACCACCTAGACGGAGGGATCACATGTGAATGTCATTTCGGAGTGATGAACGACGGTGGAACATACTTAATTTCTCAGATGCACTTCCTTCACAAGCCTAACCGGACAATGACACCATATATTTTTCAGGATTAATTTGGTCTCATTTTTGAAAGTTAATTTTTCATTTCCCCGAGAAAGGAACAATTCCAATAAATCTGTGGTATTTTTTTGATTGATTTTGCTTCAACTTTTACACAGGATATGAAAATTCAGGAAAAAAAATGTTCCTCAGGAGAATTGTAATTTTTTGGCTACCAAACATTGGAATCTAATTTAGCCAACCTCACTTTCCCAAGCTTTTACAAATATTCCTCCTACCAAACCCCATCTAAATGAATTCCAACCTGTTCTTTTGAATTTCCTCAATATGAATAAGGCGTAAAATATAAAAGTTAGAGACAAACGAATAAGAGAAAGGAAGTTGAAAAAATAAATTATTCTGCCTGAGCAGCAGAGATGTCTAACCATAGGTTAGTTGATTGATGTAGGATCTGATGCTCTCTCTAATTACCTATGAAGTAGGTATCTTGGGGGTAGCAAATCACGACACACGATATCACGACCTTAGCGAAAGAGGGGGTGGTGTGGTGTGTGTGCACTGTAATTGCATAAAATTGGTTAAAGAGAGATTAGTCATACATGTGATCTTTAGCTCATATTTATAGAGTTTACCTTAGGGTTTGAGTGATTGGGCCTCCCAAGAACGTGGGCCTTAGCAAGGTCCATAACAGTAGCCCCCAGCCCGGTAAACTGATTTTCCAGGTTGCCGGGGTGCATACCTTGTACGATAAAATACCAACACAACACCTAACCCAATAAGCTGATCTTCCAGGTTACCGGGGTGCATGCCTTGTGGGATAAAACACCGACGTTGCATCCCGAGTTCCTCCCTATGCAAATGGGAAAAGTTGCCATCAGGGTGCTTGCCCAACCCTTCGAGTGCCACAGCGTGCATATCTTATTCCCAGAAACGCCTCCCCTTCCAAGCAATGATAACTGCTCACACATGGCCTTTTTCGATGGGTGTGACGTGTGCCATAATTCCTTCCACGCCACCTTGCATTAATTACTAACTGTTAGAACGTCCTACAACTGTCTTATCTACTGACGGATTTACCCTAATGCCCTTGCCTTTTCATTTCGCGGGCATTTTTCGTTTAACTTTATTTCTCTTTCTTTACTCCCATTTCTCACCATTTACTCATTTTCACCTTGCTCTCTCTCTCTGGATTTTCTTCTTCTTCTTCTGCTGTTGTTGTTTTCAAAGTTTTTACTTCTACCTTTCGTCAGGGTCCTGCGTGCTTCCGTTCAAGTATGTTTCACAAGCTTGAACTTGCATTTGCTTCATATTATGATTATAAAATTTTCCTTTTTCGTTGACACTTTCTTAGTCTCTTTTCCTTTCTTCGCCATTTTAGACATGCATGCTTTAGGTACTCGGTGTGTTGTTTGTGCCCTTTTCTTCTAGTCACCTGTTGTTTAGTATCTTCTAATATGCACTTTACTTTGATTATGGATTTTCCTGGTTATCCGTTTTCTTTTTCACCCTTGTGAAAACCATTTTAGTATGAGTGAGAGAAGTTTCCACGGTCGAGGGAGGTCCACCTGTCCCCGTGGATTTGGCCGTAGTGATGAAATAGACGAAGAAGAAGAAGAAAGGTTTATTCAAGACCTTTCTCCGGGTCCAAGACATTGGTTATTTGGTAGACCCCAGACTAAGGAAGAGAGGCAGACCGCATTGCTAGGAGGATGTCTTGGAGGTAGAGGTAGGGGAATGTCTTCGTCCCGCCCTTCAAGTCAAGGATGTGGTCAAAGTATTGACCAAAATCCAAGGGTTTTACCAGGGTCCAGTATTCGTAGCATAGGTTAACCTCCTGATGATCCCCCACATATAACACATGACCCAACCCAGAAACCTTCTCCATCTGTAATCCCTCAAAGGGCCACTGCAATCAATCTGGTTAATAGAAACCTGGATCCATGTTACAACTATGTATATCTCACTGCCCAATTTGTAGAAAAGGGGAATGATTTCATGGCCGACCTAATCCTAGGTAGTTGCACCCATCATTCATATCCATAAATTCCAGCTTCGTTGTTTCAAATGATTCCTCCAGATCTTCCCATAGTAATTTATTTAGTTCTGGTACACACTTATCCTATTTTAATCCTCCCATGTTGTTGTTCTAGGTAGTAATAGAGTCACCTTTTGCAGAATTAGGTGTCAAGGTACCGTCGACAAACCAGGGACAAGAAGCTGATGTAACCCCGACTGAGCAAGGTTCTGCTCCTATAAGTAGTAACCTTAGCAGACAATTCCTTAGGTGATAGAAGAGGTTTTAAGTTTTAGATCAAGTATGACTACTAAAGATGTGTCTGGGCTCCCTATAGGTAACCCGATAGGGTTCAATGCTTTCTCCCTAGCTGAAGATGAACCCATTTGTTCAGGTCGGAACCGTAAAGAACCATATTCTTTCTTCTTCTATCGGGATCTGATTACCAAGTTTGGTATCCGTTTTTCTTTTTCAGCATTCCAGATAGAACTTTTGAACCATCTTCTTCTTGCCCCTTGGCAGATTCATCCTAACGGGTGGGCCTATATAGTTGCCTTTGAGTAACTATTCTCGTCTTTGTCTTTTCCATTTACAGTTTCTCTTTTCCTTTACTTTTTCAATGTGTATACTCCTCGGACCGAATCCGAAGCTCCCAGATTCAAAGGGTGGACCAGCATTCGTGGTCACGCTAGCAACCCTCCTAGGAGGTTATTTTCTATCTATAGTGATTGCTGAGGTCGGAGAGAGGTCGTGGTTTATTAGCGAGGATGGAGAGGGGAAATTTACCCTTTACTGGTCCCAGAATCTAGTCATGAACATATTGCATGTTATTCTTGCCATGCTTCTGGATGTTCACGACTAGATTCTAAGTCTATATAGTTGTTGTACATTGATGCATATGATTTATATTGACATTTTGAGTGAGCATGAGACTTGTCCATAGCCAAATATTTGGTGCTTAAAGGCATTTGGAAACATGTGTTGTAATTAGACCATTTGATGTTTAAAATGGCTAAGGTATTAGGAGCCATTGTAATTGATATATTGGATAATGATTATGCATGATGGAATGGCCTAGAGCCTACATTAGTAGTGGTACATGTGTTATGTCAAGTATAAAAGTGTTAGGAATGAAATTATGGATCCCTTGTGAAGTCCAAAAGCTGTCAAAACTGAGAGTTCACAATAGGGGATCGATTCCCTAAAACAGAACACGTAAAATCGAAGCTACTGACTTCTACAGTAACTGCTGGGAATCGATTCCTGGCTGTTGGGAATAGATTTCCACTGTGAAAATTTTGAAAAATGAGTCATTTTATAACCTAGAGTTAATGGTATTACTTGGAGGGGTTATAATAGATAAGTTTTATGCTTTCGTGAGTTTTGCAATTATAATTACAGTGTTATTTTTAATTGATTACAAAAATATTAAATGTTTAAAAGTAATTATGCAATAAAAGAAAAAGTTTACTTGTAATTTAATTAACTTAATTATTGTGATTGTAACTGCGCTTAATACCATATGCAATGATAACATTACCGATACGTAACAGAATGTCACAGTAGCTCCTGAATCAAACATGGCATCAAAAGCATATCCTCTGATAAGAATAGTACCTCTGATTAGGTTTGGAGACCTCTCTACCTCCTGTTGTGTCACTGCCTATACCCTAGCACTAGTGAGCGTTATAGGCTCCTCTATGGCTCTCTGAGTAGGTACAGCCTGAATGGGAATAGCCTGAATGGCTGCAACTTGCCCCGTCCTCTGGGGGCACTCCCGAGAATAGTATCCTACCTGACCATAACTGAAACAAACATTCTGCCCCAGTCTACAAACACCCGGATGTATCTTCCCACACTTGGAAAAAATGGGGATCTTCCCTGCACCAGACATGCTGCTTCCATTCTTCATGAGGGGAGTCTTCTTAAACTTGGTGTTCAGTTGTACTTGCAAACCTTTCCCTTACCCTTTCAGGGCGTACTTGCTTCCTTACCTCTGGTACGATACTACTCCTGTATGTCCTGGCATTACTTAAACAATGCCACAAAATCTCTTGTACAATGTCCAACCAGTTTTTCTGTAATCATTTCATTCAATCCCTTTTTGAATCTATAGGCTTTGTCTTCTGGAGTGAGGGGAGCTCTACCATAACAAGAGTATTTTTCCAAACGTTTGAACTTGCTAAGATATTCATCCACTTTCATGCCTCCCTATTTGAGCTCTTCAAACTCGCTTCTTTTCTTTTCCCTTGCTTCCTCCGGGAAATATTTCATCACAAACTGCCTCTCAAAAAGTGGCCAAGTAATGGCATACCCTTGGCACTCCAGTGGGTGCCTGACATTGTTCCACCAGTCTGCTGCGTCTCCCTATAACATATACACAGCATAGAGAAGTTTCATGTTGGCAGTACACTCCATAAACTGAAAAATATGCTCCATCTCTTGGAGCCTCTCTAATGCTGCAATAGGATCACTCCCACCTTTGTAGTAAGGTGGGGAATGCTTCCTGAAAGCATTCGACATACGCTCTCTGGTCTCCCGATCAAACATGGGTGGCACGACTGATCTATCAACCTCTATCATTGGCTGCCTCTCACGTCCCCCATAGATGGATGCCTTTGCCTCCTGATAGGCCTCTCCTCTCCCTTCCTGTCTCAGCACAACAGGATCAAGAATCAGTATGGGGTCAACAACACGTGCAGCCTACTGCTGCACCAGTGGTGTAACTGGAGGTGGAGGAGGTCCACCTCGTACCTCAGTCAACAATCGTCTCACCATCTCGGCATTTTCCAATCTATTTTGGGCCATCAGTTCCTCGTTCGCCCTTATCATCTGCTCCCTATCCATCTCGCGAGCCTCCTCTATTCTTCTTAAATCAGCCTCCCTGGTTTCATTCAGGGTCTGTTGTAATGTTGCTATAGTTGCGGCAATAGGATCAGGGGACAAGTTTTGAACTGTTCGCCTGGGTCTTCCCCGAGGTGCCATGGTCACTACACAAAACTGCACAAGGTATGAGTTAGCTATGCTCAATCAAGTGATAGCATATGCAATTTCATGACACTCAAGAGACACTCAATAAACAGTTCTAACACTTAAGCAATACATCAGTGAACGTCCCGGTGAAACTATTCTGATACCATAAATGTAACACCTTGTAGTACTCAGGTTGTTAACACACATGATATTTAGCATACATAGCGGAAGACTTTATTTTAAAAGAATAATAAAGTGTCTTATAAAAATACAAGTAGCCTTTTTCTAAAATATTTTTTAAAACATTTTCACAACGTTCATCTGATCTATTGCATTCGCGTAACATTAACATATAAGTTTACTAATTAAAACCATTGGCCATCATTAGTGGCCGTTGACCATCCAGATATGACCTCAAGTGTAATTCCTGACGGAGTCTCAGGGATAGCATAACAGTTGTATTTCGGACAACTGGGGACATGAGACCCACACATATCATAACCTGATAGATACAATAATTAAACAAACAGCTCGCAAGTCCCACACGGACTGCGATCTCCTCTCGGGTCAATACAAACAATAAGGCTTGATGCCCAATTAACAGAAAACATACACCAATTCTACATTAAATTCAAAAATGTATAAGCATCATTAAATGATCCATGGCTCCAATAATACAGTCATGAGCCTAAATAAATACATAACAGTCTTAACATAAGATAATTAAGCATATTAACAAATATACATGCTATCATAAAGTCTAATCATAACAAAAATAAATCAAAAGCGTCATCCACTACTCCAAGGCGAGGGCCTTGTCCCTAGAAGCATGACCACTACTCTGGGTACCTGAAGTGATGTCCCCAAACGGGGTGAGATAACACATCTCAGCAAGCTCAAGGTTCATAGAGGATCCTCTAATTAATCCCCTGAGCCCACTTCCTGCATGACAAGTCAGATATAAAGCATATAATACAGGCATACAACATAAACATAGCATCATCATATCATCCTTGTGTAACCCTAGGGTCAAAGCCATAGATGGGTTACACATGTGTGACTCTAGAGTCAAGCCATAGACAGCCAACACAACCTATGTATGAAATAGCTCCCATAGTCAAGCCATAGGCAGCCTATATACCATAGTCACTGGTTGGGATTCTCATAAGATATATCATCAGTGCATCATCATAACATCAAGAATCATATAACATCTATATGAATGTGAATGAATGCACATATACTTTATACCACGTACTTTCATACAATACAACCATAATGCCCACCGTCATGGTGGGGCCACAAGAGAGGAGCAACCAGAACTAGGAGCTTACCTTACCGAGCTTATCACAAGCCCAACTCCAACAGTAAAATACGTATGCTCGAATAAACCCTCAAGTGCCAAGTCCTCTAGGAAAACCTAGAGCAAGAATCATTTACATCATTAATACTCAATCACTTAATGATTCCACATTTCATTCTTACATGCCAATAATATGCCCATTACAAGTCTAGACCATTTATTACTTAATTTCATGTTTTTAGTGTATTATGAAGTGTTCACTTATTACACAATCAACTACGTAGTTTAAGCACCTTACATAATCTTAGAATCACACTCTAGGATCACCAAGGAAACTTAGATTATTTTCAACTCTATATAATTATTATAAGTTACTAAGGGGTTCCTATAAGCCCATTTTGCCTAAATCTCACTTTTACGGTTTTCCTATATAATTGTACATGCTTCTATTTTCCAGTCACTGTGCGCAACCCACTTGTTATAATATTATCATCTTTTAGTATGTTAATCTAGACTCAATTAAATTTCCAAAAAGGTATCACATGCCTTATTTGAAGTTTTCTAGCTTCGGTTATCACCGTTTAAAGTTGGACAAGCAAAGTTGTCTGCCAACTCCAAATAGGACCCTAAACATCCCTCACCATTTTTCGATTCTAGAAAATCTACAAAACCAATTTCTCTAAAATGTTTATACAGATAACTAGACACCTTCATCTTTAATTTGACATATTATGAGTCTAATTGGAGTAAGAACTGAGGGATAAACAATTCGTGGAAGATGGAGCCATGTACAGCCTCTGCACATAGCCTCCCAGGGCAGTCTCCACTCAATCGAACCTACAGAATGCTATACATCTTTAAATGGTACCAAATTTTGACACCACATAGATAACATCTCAAGATTTAAAATGATATATGGCATATCCCTATAGGACTTCTGTGGAGGGAGATATGCCCTCCCAAAGTTAGAATAAAAAATGGTCATTTAACTCTACGTGTGTTTAATTAGCGAATCCTAATTATCTTTGGTTAAAAACTCTAACTCACTTTAATTTTTGGATTTTTCTATTATTAACTCACTTATGCATTCTCACATATTCACATAAAGTCTTAGTTCATTAGGAAACTATTTTAATAATGGTGTGGGTTCTTACAATAGGAAACTATTTTCTCTCAATCTGAATTATCGAAATCTAGGTCTATATATATGTCGAGTTCAATGCATGTAATTGTGAGGTACAACGGCGGAGCTGGGGAGGGGCTAGGGGGGGCCACCGCCCCCCCCCCAATTTTAAGAATTTTTTTTTTAATATATATATAAAATAAAATTTTGTTAATATTATTAAATCATTTGTTTTAAAAATTGTACATTATAAAATTACTCGTCATGACACCATTAGATATCACACTATACTCAATCTTTTTTTATTCCTATGGCTATTTCTTTATCAATTTTAACAAATCTTTTTTTATTTCTATTGCTATTCCTCTATCAATTTTAACAAACCCTCATGTCCTCATCTGTATTCAATGAAAAAAATTCTCTCTCAATTTTAATAAATCTTCTCAGCTTGAGTCTCTCATTATCTCTATTTTTTTTATGAAATATCATCCCCATGTTTTGAATGTTTTGTTTCTATTTTTTTTATACCGACCTTCGGTGCATTAATATCTATACAAATCTTTTTTAATTTATTGGTTCATACGTGTTATTTGTCCAACACAATTTATTCTTTCAATTTGGTTCTTACAATAGGAAATGAAGTGATCTTATTTTCTCTCTCTTTTCAATCTGAATTATATTCACTTTTTGAAATCTATTGTTTATATATATGTCGAGTTCAATGCACGTAATTGTGAGGTAGGAAATTTCTTTCATTCAATATGAATGGTTGAAATCTAGGCCAATATATGGGCCATAATGCACGTTCTTATGAATTTCCAGGATGTCATTCTGGTCCATATTGTCGACAATTGTGTTCATGGGTCGTTATGTTAGGTTTGGTTGATCATTTAATCTCGAGTTTACTTTACCCATTTTAGTGATGGGCTAGGGCCAGGAAGTGACACAATATATATATATATATATATATATATATATATATATATATATATATATATATATATATTTTAAAATAACAATGGAGTTCTCTTATATGTACTCGGTTTTGTTGGATCTATTGTAGTTAGTATATATAGAGTTTCGTTATATTTGATAATGGGGCTGCAACGGCAAAGAAAGGGGGAAAATGTAAAAAGGTAAAGGAATAGATTTAAAAAACATTATGTGCAATTTTTATAAGTAAATTATCACATTGTCATATAAAAAGGTTACGTAAACAATAAGTTTGAATCGAGCTTCAAGGTCTTAATCACTAAAGAC
The DNA here is from genome assembly GCA_032173675.1 of Gastrolobium villosum. Taxonomy (NCBI): domain Eukaryota; kingdom Viridiplantae; phylum Streptophyta; class Magnoliopsida; order Fabales; family Fabaceae; genus Gastrolobium; species Gastrolobium villosum. The sequence continues at coordinate 7,701 of JAVKPL010011054.1, read as the reverse complement.
TTAACTCGCAAATGATAAAACTTAAAAAAAATATTTTAAAGTTTTTAAAATATAATGACCTAATTGTGAATTTTCGTGTTGTCATTCGGGTCCATGCATATTGTTGACAATTGTGTTCACCTGTACTTATTTCAAGTTTGGTTGATTATCGACTTCTAAGTTTACTTTACGCGTTTTAGTGATGCACGAGCTAGGACCGGGAAGTGAGACGATTTTTCTTATTTTGCTTATTTATTTATTTTATTTTTTTGATAACATATTTATTTATTTTTTAAATAATGCATGATATTTACTCTGTTTGGTTGTTTCGATTCTAGTTATATATAGAGTTGTCAGTTGTCGCTGTAGTTGATAATGGGACAACAACGACAAAGAATTAATGGGAAAAGTAGAAAGCGGTAAAGGAATACGTTTAAAAAAAAATTGTTCAGTTTTTATCATAAGATGCGGATGAATTATGCATATAATTGCGGTACTTATGAACCTCCCCGGGAGATGTTGGTGGGATTCGAACCGAGATCCTCTCCTACCACTCAGTCCCCATGCTACCAACTGAGCCACTACACTTGGGTTCATAACTTCATATATTTTAGGTTATATATAAAATGCTACCGGAACAATATATATTTAATGGAGTTTTAATGTAGCTTTAATTAATCGCTATAGACTTAAGTAGAAAAATTTAAAAACTATAAAAGTTTATGTAAAAGTTCTTAAAATTCAGGGACGACCATATACAAAATTTAGCTAAAACTTACAATTAAAGTTGTTTAATTTGATTTTTATTTTGGGTATACATTTCTTCTGCGCTGCCATACGTGCAGCAATCAAATAATTGCTATATATATATATATATATATATATATATATATATATATATGTAAAAGCATTAAATGCTGAGAATCATAACCATAGAAAATATGATAGTATTAAATATGGTGAATCATAATCATACACCTGTGGGGAATCATAATCATACACTTATCGTTGCTGTATGGAAAGCGGCTGCAGAAATGATTTTACCTTTTACTCTTTTTGAGGGATAGCATAATTATAATTTTTATTGAGACAAGTTGAACAAAACACAAAATGAAGGAATTGTTTTCCGTAACAAAAATTAAGAGTCCTATATATTGTTCTTTGAATTACTTTTTGTGCAATGCTTTAACTATTTTGCAAATCAAATAAAGCAAAAAAAAAAATTACTTTGTTATCTCTTATTTTTTGAAAAATCAAACGCACCTTTCAATTATCAACAAAGATTGCATATTTGGACGTATATGCATGCTATATGAAGGTTTTTAGTAGCCATAATTAAGTCTCAGCAAACTAAATTAAATAATTAAAAAGATGAAAATGGTATGTGAAGGAAAACTTCCGACGATAACAAAGATAAATAAAATTTATTATTGAATTGCATGTAAACTAGTGGATTGATTATTAGAAACCGAAAGTGAATACACAGATTCCATACTTTGTGTAAAATATAGAGTTGGCCTTTTCCGCACCTTAAGATACGAAAAGTTGTCACCACTCATCACGCAACAAACACCTTAAAGTTAGTATAAAAGCAGGTCTCTATTATTTTATTCGTGGAGTGCCTCATCAGAATTAGAAAAGCTCGAAAGATGTCTGTATTACAGATGCTAGTTTTGTTCCTTGCAGTTACAATGTTCACCGTTGCGGGGTTTGCTGAGCCTCGAAAGCTAAAGCCGGGAACTCCACGTGGACTCACTTACGAGCCACCTATTCAAATAGACGCGCCACAGCCACCACCACTACGGACTCTGTATGAATCGGGTGGACCACCACTGTTACACAGAACAATGGAACCCGAAATCCCCGACCCAAATCCACCAAGAATACCCATTTCGAATAAGGGAACGCCCCAACGGCCGCCACCAACTAGGCATACACCAGTCCCCAACATGAACAAGAAGACACCATAAACTTATTGGGAAAGTGACCATTTTGCCACGTTTGGATACAAAAATTACCAGACTATCATGCCAATAGTAAATTTTGCCAAAATGTCGCGCGGCATAATTCGTTATACAGTGTAGCGAATTATGTATGCAAGTAATTCGCTACACAGTGTAGCGAAATATGCCACGTCAGAACCAAAATTCCACATGTCAAATTTTGAGAAATTCGCTATCCTATGTAGCGAATTTCTCAGAAATTTACATGTGGTATTTTTGGTTCTGTGCGTCCTGACGTAACGTACTTCGCTATACTGTGTTGCGAATTACTTGCATACATAATTCGCTACACTGTGTAGCGAATTATGCTGCGTGTCATTTTGGCAAAATTTACTATTGACGTGGCAGTCTGGTAATTTTTTTGTCCAAACGTAACACTTTGATCGGTGTTCCAAACTTATCATGGTTGGTCACTGTACCGATCTCCCTATTACACTTACATGGCCTCCTTTCTACAAATGCACTTGCGTCTTTTAATTACCTACTTATTAAATAAGAGCTGCAGCTTCATCTTTTCTTGCTTAATTAATTAAGTAATATTACGTATTAATGGGTAATAGCATCTGTAATTCGGTATTGTTGTTATGCAAAGTTTAATGGGTGATAGATAGTCTGTATACTATTTAAACATGAGAAAAATAAATCATGTTAAAAATAAATATTTTTTATTTTTATTTCTGCAGAAGATTAAATGATTTGCGCCATGGATTAATGAATAAAAAAAAATTAAAAGTTCGAGCTTTATAATTTTTAAGATGTGCTTTTTCCGGGTTCCCATATTTCTTTTCTAATTATACTATTATTCTAAAATTGTATGTACAAATTCTACTTTCAAATATAATGACAAATCATTCAATTTTCTTTCCCCTTTTAAAACGTTGAGAATGTCACGGAAAAGAGTTTAGTCCCGAAGGGAGATTTTGCACACTAGGTTGTTGTTGGTTCATTAAGTTATAATTTGTATAAGGAAGGGTTCAAAAATTGGTATGCGTGATAAATCTTCAGTTTATCTTGTTTTATGGACTAAAATACTATGAATTACCTAGTTAGACAAGTTGAAAACTAAGGTTTAAAATGATAATTACGAACATTATCTGAATCTTTATCTAATTAAATCAATTCTTGTTATTTTAAAGGATTTGTTGGAAAAAAGAGGATCAAGATGAAGATTAGATAAGATGAGTACAACAACCAGATGAGATGAAAACAACAACTAAGGAGAATAAGAATGAAGATCAGAACAAAGAAGATTTGATCTTATCCAGTTGTTGGAAGAGGGAGCTTAAGCTCCCAATTGGAAGCTTAAGCCCCCTAAAAGCACATTCAGCCTCTGTCTCTGGGCGCTTAAGCGCCCTCCAGCGCGCTTAAGCGCGCCATAAACGCAGTTAGCCTCTGTCTCTGGGCGCTTAAGCGTCCTACAGCGCGCTTAAGCGCGCCACAAGCATGAATTTCCATCACGAAGAGCGCGCTTAAGCGCCCTCCAGCGCGCAACATGAAGAAAAGCCTACTGCCTCAGGCGGCTTAAGCGCCCAACGAAGGCTTAAGCGCCCAAGGAATATAATTTATTCCCAATTGGAATATTCTACCAAGGATGCAAATTCTACACCCTTAAAAAGGCACCTATGGGTCAGAATCATTCACTACTTCACACTGCAAAACACTTTTAGATCCTTGGAGTCTTAGATACATGTTCGTAAGCGGTGGAGACGGATCGGAGTCAATTCATCACTGGAATTTTTGAAGATTCACCAATCACCAATGGAGTTTGGGGAAGCTTTTCTAGTTTCTTTTATGTTTGATTTTGCCATGTCTGGCTAATTCTCTCTGTAGTTAGGGGATGATGGAACCTGGTTAAATCATTATGTTATGGATTAATTGTTATGAATTCTTCTCTTTTTATACTTGAATAAATTCATCTGTGTTCAATTCTTTCTATGAGTTTGCTCCTTATGGAATGACCTTTGGGGATTGTATGGCAATAGGAATGTTGGTGCATGAACCTCTATTTGATGAATTTATCATAATCCTTGTGATCTAGGAATAGGGATAGGAATAGACACAAGGTAATTATGCAATCCTATGATCCTTGATTTTAATGCATGTTTTCTTGGGGAATAATCGGGGAACTAGAGTTCTTCCAGAATCACATAGGTTTAGGGTAACAAGGAATTGAGCCCTAATTAACATAGACAGGATCGATTGGCAATATATTAAGAGCAGGTTCTTAACAAGTTAATTCATAATGTATTGAGGAGATAAGGGGAAGTCAGAACCCTAACTACGTTCGTTTTATTAATTAATTCTATCATTTATTTTTCAGTTGTTTCTTTAAATTCAGAGTTTTAATTACATGTTATCAATTCTTTCAACATACAAACTACGTTACCTTCCTTTTTAATTGTCCAACTAAATTTGCAATAGCGAATCGGTGCTTGAGTTTAATCCTCGTGGGAACGATATCCTACTTATTCACTTTATTACTTGTATGATCGGTGCACTTGCCGAGAGTAGCAACAAGTTTTTGGCGCCGTTGCCGGGGATTAATACTTCAACATTGATAGTAACTATTAATTCTTTAGATTGGACCTTGTTTTCTACAATTTATAATTTTTGTTATTCAGTTCTTACTTTCTTTTTCGTAGTCTATTTTTCTGGTTTATGCGAGGTACCATTGACACCGATTCCCTGCAATTCGATCCAGAAATAGAGAAGACAGCAAAGAGGAATAGGAAACGTACCAAGGCAAGAAAGCAACAAGAAAAAGAAGCTTCAAGCTCTACACAACTGAGAGAGGAAGCAATGGCAGAAAACGAAATTCCACAACCACGAACGTTAGGAGATTACATGACTCCTGCTCGAGTCCCACAGACGGCGAGCATTGTTAGGCCAAATGTGGACGCTAACAACTTTGAGCTCAAACCAGCATTATTACAGCTGATCCAAAAAGATCAATTCGCTGGAGGGAGCATGGAAGATCCATATACTCATCTTGAGAATTTTTTATTATATTGTGATACTTTGAAGATGAACGGAGTCTCCCGTGATGCTATCTTACTTAGACTCTTTCCATGTTCACTCAAAGAGGATGGAAGGGCATGGCTACAATCACTTCCTCAAGGAAGCATCACCACCTGGGATGATCTAGCTACAAAGTTCTTAGCCCGGTTCTTCTCAGCTTCAAAAATGGCACGACTTAAGGCCGACATCACTTCTTTTGAACAAGAAGAAAGTGAAACTTTATATGAGGGTTGGGAAAGATTCAAAGGATTGCTTAGGAAATGTCCATAGCACGGTATTGAAGCCTGGGAGAAAGCACAAATTTTCTTCCAAGGAATGACACCAAGTACCAGAACTCTGGTAAATGCTGCAGCTGGAGGGTCATTAAAAACGAAAACTCTAGAAGAAGCTTTGGAGTTGTTAGAATCTCTTGCATCCCAAGAATTTGACAATGCTCCGGTATCACAAAAGAGAGCAGGAATCATGAAGTTAGAAGGATATGATGTCATCTTAGCCTAGAATGAACAGATTCTACAGTCTAACAAGAAACAACAACAACAATTAGATGCTCTAACAAAGCAGTTTTCTGAATTTCAAGTTTCTCCTGTTAGCACTCAAGAAGCTTCTGTTAATACTTCTTCTGTTACTTGTGGTATATGTACAGGTACTCACGCTACCGAGGATTGCAACTTCAACCGGTCAATTGAAACTGCTGAAGTCAATGTACTCTGGCATGATCAAAAAGCTCCAGGAAGGAATCAATACGGTAACAATCAAAACCAAGGGTGGAGGAATAAAAATCAGAATCAACACCCAGGATTCGGCTACAGTTCGAACCACCAGCTCAATCCCGTTGTACAACCACAAACTTCACAACAAAGCGGTACATCAGAGTGGCAGAAAGCATTTGCACAATTGTCAAAAACTACATCAGATTTTGTTAAAAGTACAAATACATTCAGAGAAGACACTTCATCGTTTATGCAAGAAATCAGAGCTTCATTCCGGAATCCAGAAGCTTCCATCCGAAATTTAGAAACTTAGATCGGACAATTGTCAAGACAGTTCAACGAAAGGTCTCCAGGCACCTTTCCAAGCAACACAGATGTTAACCCAAACGCCCACTGCAAGGCCATTACTACTCGAAGCGGGATAGTAATTGAACCAGTGATCAAGCCTTCAGTAGAGAAAAGGGCAGTAGAAAAACCTATCATTGAAAAGGAAAAGGAAATTGAGAAAGAATCTGTTGCCCAGAAAATAGTTCCTCAAAAGAAAGAGTTCAAATGGGAGAAAAAGAAAGCTCAAGAGAGACAAGAAAAGCCAATTGAACTCTCACCTTATGCAAAGATCCCATATCCACAAAGGTTTAGAGAGGAAATCAAAAAGCAGCAGTATTCCAAATTCCTTTACATTTTTAAGAAGCTGCAAATCAATATTCCATTTGCCGAGGCCTTGGAGAACATGCCAAATTACGCAAAATTCATGAAAGATTTACTCTTCAGGAAGCGTAAATTGAAAGAATGTGAAACGGCGGCCTTGACGGAAGAGTGCAGCGCAATAATTCAAAAGAAGTTGCCTCCTAAACTTCAAGATCCTGGAAGTTTCAGCATTCCAATAGAAATTGGCAACATTGATGTGGGAAAGACATTATGTGACTTGGGAGCCAGGATTAATCTTATGCCTTTATCTATGTGCAGAGCTTTAGGTATTCAGGAACTCAAGCTGACCAAGGTTTCACTACAGTTGGCCGACAAATCAATCAGGAGGCCAGATGGAGTCATTGAAGATATCATGGTAAAAATTGATAAATTCATCTTCCCTGCAGATTTTGTCATCTTGGACATGGAAGAAGATGCTGAAGTTCCCTTACTTTTGGGAAGACTTTTCTTAGCCACAACAAGGGCTATGATTGATGTGGAGCAGGGAAAACTGATGATGCGAGTTAACGATGATACTGTAACAATTGATGTCTTGGAATCTATGAAACATCCATCCGACGGGGGAGATTGCTTCAAGATAGATATAATTAATGATGCAGTGTTAGATACAGTTGATGAAATACTCCAACCACTGGTGGAATTGGAGCTAATAGAAAAAGAACTGCTGCAAAATTCTACGGAATCAACAAAGGGAGATCAAGAAGTTGAAAATCTGAAAAAGAAGGTTGATGATATTACCAAGGGAACACCAAAGGTTGACTTGAAAGAGCTGCCTCCTACTTTGAAATATGCATTTCTTGGAGATAGCAAAACATACCCGGTGATCATCAATGTCAATTTGTCAAACGCCGAAGAAGAAAGATTACTGAAAGTTTTGAGAGAGCACAAAACGGCTATATGATGGTCTATTACAGATTTGAAAGGAATAAACCCATTATTTTGCACTCATAAAATATTGATGGAAAACATCAAACCAGTCAGATAACCACAGAGAAGGCTAAATCCGACTATGAAGGAAGTTGTGAGAAAAGAAGTCGTGAAGCTCTTGGATGCTGGGATGATCTATCCAATTTCTGATAGTGCATGGATGAGTCCGGTACAAACAGTTCCAAAGAAAGGTGGGATCACAGTGGTACGCAATGAAAACAACGAACTGATTCCTACAAGAACTATCACCGGCTGGCGAATGTGCGTCGATTATAGGAGACTGAATGCCGCTACAAGAAAAGATCACTTTCCATTACCATTCTTAGACCAAATGTTGGAGTGACTAGCGGGACATT